>CAJQZN010032159.1:5027-16599 GCA_907164685.1 Colias eurytheme | reverse complement strand
TATAAGGGTTCCGTTTTTGCCATTTTGGCTACGGAACCCTAAAAATGGTACCGAGGCTTTGTATAGTCTACATTTTCGAAGTTTTACTCTGTTTTCAGTCTTTTTAAAGAATTGTGGAGCGTTTATGTAGCATGTTTTTCACACGTAGCAACGCTTTTTAGTGCGTGATTTTATTCTTAAAAATGTTGTTAATAACAATATTATACAGACTAAAGTCTGTATGGATGTATGTTTGTTGCTATTTAATGCCTGTATGGATGTATGTTTGTTGCTATTTAATGCAACAATAACTATACAGATCTATATTAAATTTACTACAGAGAGACTGTAGTTTGGATTAGCACATAGGTCACCCAGGTTTCATTCGAGAGTCGTCGTGGTTTCCAGCTAGTAAAACACACAAAATAATCTAGGAAAAAAGAGCGTGTATGCCGAGCACACGTGTCAGAAGTGAAACTTCTTTAGCAAGATTCAAAGATATCAAGATCGTCGCCTTATTCCATGACGTGACGATATTGCCATGACGCGATCTTGAAATTTTACTCTCAACGCGCCTAAAGTTTCACTTCAAAAAGAACATGTAAAATAATAAAAAAAAAATACGCTAGTTGCTATGCCAGGTTAAATGCAGTCAATGACATTAGAGCAGTGCGCCAACGTGCCACGGCCGAGCTGAATGGCATCAAACACATAATATTATTTATTATAGTTAACTGTCCAATACTGAATCTGAAGCGTCGGTTCGATTTCTAATGGTTTTCTCAACTGCTCAAGATTGTTTCTGAGTTGAATTTTAGTAGCATAAAATAATTTTTTTTCCAGATTTTTCATTAGAGAAATGATGGATCTCCCTTCTTCTTCTTGATGGATTCTTCTTATTCCTAATTGGTGTTTCTATTCGTAACTCTAGTTCTGTTTATAATTTCATTGCATATTAATTAATCTACACATCGCCATAAAATCATCTTAAACAACATAATAATTTGCATTTTCCTTTAGACACGTATTTCCCAATTCCCACCATTGGTTCCAAGAAAATGATTTTCTTTTTACATTCAAAGTAATGCAACAAACATTCGATGTATGTCCGTATGGCCTCGGCCAGTTGGCAAGACGCACTCCGGTCAAGGCGCATGCAATGTGCATGTGTATTTATTACATTGAGATATATTTTTTGTGTGTAAACGCATAGCTACAGAAAAATCCCTACTAATATTTATACTAATCTATACTTTATAATATAGAAAGTATAGATATAGAGAGCTGAAGAGTTTGTTTATTTGTGTGTTTTTTTGAACGCGCTTATCTCATGTCATAATTTACAACGCAGTACTTTTTATTATGATTTAGTTAGTATTTGACACTTCAAGTACTAACTAATGGATTTCGAAAAAGTTAACAATCGAGAGAAGTAATTAAACTTTGCAGATTTACACTTTAATTCGACGAATCTTTTAGTTTTATAAGAGTTTTATGAATGCTGAAAATGTGTAAAATAAACGACTTTTCCACATAAATCAAAAACAAAAATGTTGGATATAAAAATAATAGCTTTTACGTAACGATAATCCGAAAATTTCTAGATGGTTCGGGGAACTCGCTCAGTTTTTAATTATTTAATTAATTTTAAGACTTGTATTTAACATATTTTGCTTCACTTTTCTGTGAAATCTTAATAGATGTGTAGATAAACTCAAACAAAAAATGATAAATAAAAAATAATTATTGTTTTGTTTTAGATACTCTATTTAACTGAATATACCGATACAATGTTATTTCATTGACTTTACATAGGCTATACATTATATTATGTATTAATATTATCCTGTATACAATTTGGTTGGTATTTTATTTCAAAATGTATTATAATTTTAAAATAGTTCATAATTGTCGACTGTAGTGTGCACCGTTTAAATAAATAAATTACTACATTAATACATATTCTGTTTAAAATGTCTTTGTATCTCTGATGGTTGCATAGAAACAGACAAATAGACAAAAAAGTCACAGTCCCACTGATTAACCCCCATCAAGCCAACGTTGGTGCTTACCACAAACTTAAGGGTCCACTGCGCTAAAGTTGATGTTTATCACTTTCAGTTAATATCATCATCAGCCCATATACGTTCCCACTGCTGGGACACGGGCCTATGAGGGTACAGGCCATAATCCACCACGCTGTGCGGGTTGGCGGAAGACACGTCGTCGAACTTTAGACTTCGAAATGTCGATTTCCTCACGATGTTTTTCCTCACCGTTCGAGCGGTGAGGAAAAACATCGTGCATGTTAACAACATGCGCAGATAAATTGACAGAGCAATTAATTTCCTGCATGCTCGTATCGAAATCCCGACTTATCGTATAAGATAGTATATAGTTACATATAAGAAAGTCGCTTCCTGCGTCTGTCTGTATGTATGAATGATTCGATCTTTAAAACAGCTACACAACGGAATTTGATTTTTTTAGTACATAGAGTTCTCGAGGAAGGTTTTAGTATATATTTGATTAGGTTTTAGACAAAGCGGGCGAAACCGCGGGCGGGAAGCTCTATTTTAAGTCCGAGGTCCTAACCACTGAGCCAAAACTGCGTTCAATTAATATACTATTCGTCAAATATCCCTGCCTTTGTCAGCTTCTATTGTTACGTTATTAATAACCCGATTTCAGTCGAAACTTGACTAATACGTCACTAAGAGTTCTAACAGACGAACGGCAAGTTGTGAACGGCAGAGGCTACTTCAGCCGTCGACATATTGGCTGCTGCCGTCGAAGTGCCGACGACTGCCGTCGACATGTGGCATCAGCAACTTGCCGTTCGTCTGTTAGAACGCTTAACATTTAAAATAACTCTAATTTCACGAGTTGTTGTTGTTAGACGAAAGCTTGAGGAATCTGATACTTATAAAACTTCGTTATTGAAAGAAAATATTGACGAAGGTCTAAAATGTTTATTTATATGCGGGTACGTATTTAAAGTAAAGATTTTTAATGATGCAATATTTGATTACCTACCTAGTACAGGTTCTAATAAAATATCACCATCACAATTTTTCCTCTTTCCAAAGTAGTTGATAGTTACTATGACATATTTTGACGTACACTACGTATATCAGTCACTCACATTATTCACAAATTTTTAGGTTGTTTTGTTTAAATAAATATATTTTAATTTCCTTTTTAACTGTGTGTAAAATATAGTTTATTCGTTCAAAAAGGTCCAGTAATATTATTTATTCAACCCTATCAAAGCCGGGGCAAGTAGGACAAGATACTAAATGAAATTTAGGGCCGATTTTTCAATCCCGAGATAAACAGTCTAATATCTACCAGTCGAATAGATTTATTCAATTATTTATCTAACTCATAACGGCTCGCCTATTTTTCAATCGTGATTTGTTTGATGAATAACTATCTGACCAAATATTTCCATATTGGCAGCTCTGCTCTCAGAGTGGTGAAACAAACATATTAAATTAGTCAGGTAAGAGCGGGATAGAGTTAACTCTTGCAATTTGTCAACAACCGTCATTATGACTCACGTCAGGAGTGCATTTTAAGTTTGTCTTGTATTGCTCTTGTCTTCTATGATTGTTGATTCGAGTAAAGAGTTTGGTTAAATTTGTGTTTCAATTTATATATTTTACGATGGAAACGACAAACTTAAAGGCAGCGTTCGGCAAATTTTCAATGGCATGGTCATCAGTACTATCAAAAACATCAATTTCAATATGATTTTAATTGATAATAATTTTATAGAAAGAGGTTTAATTGTTAATAATTCTACGCTCTATGTTATGACATACGAAAATATCCCAAATTTGACGCGTCAGTTGTCAACTCAAACGCCTAACCGTCGAATAGCGCGCTATCTGGCCGTTGGAGCGGCAAATAGATTTGTTCCTCAAATAACGTAGTTATTCGATAGATAAGTCCTATTCGTCTATTGAAAAATTGAATATTTTGTTAACTGAAGAATAAAGTCTATCTAGCTGTTTATCTGGGCATTGAAAAATCGGCCCTTAGTGTATTTTAAAATCACAGTTTAAAATAATAATAGAAGTGCAAAGAATTAAGAAGCTTATGTTGAAAATGTTCTTGTCGCGTTGGGAGTAAGCGGCTTACGGAAGTTTAGTTGTGTAGTTGTTGACTATACTCCGTTTATTTATAATAAATAATATTGTTCAGTTATCACAATTCTGCGAAAGCAAAGAGATTATATAATTATCTATGATTGTAGATAATGAAGCTCTTTGATTAGATTTGTGTATTTTTTAAATGATTATTTTCTTCATTGCCATATTTTTTTTTTGTGTAGAGGATATATTTCAACTGGTCGACGTGCTGGACGTCATGCTGTTAAAATAAAAAGTGTGGTTTAAAAGGTTTTCCTGGCAATTATTAATTTTTTTTCTGACGATAAGGTTAAAACAGTGATAGTAACGTTCTTGTGATGCTTAAATACTAGATATAATAAAAAACATTACAATTTATTTATTCTACAGTTACAAAATAATTTTATTACAAATTTGCATTAGCGAATTCTTCAGAGACATGACATAAAAAGGACACGGAATTTTGGCGGGAAGCCAGATGTAACTGGGTTACTGCATGCTCTATATCACATTAATGTTCAGTTTTAATCATTATTTTAACAGTATTCTATTCCACTTTGACCGTAGTTCTGTATTTGGGGGTCAAAGTCCAATTAACGTTGAAAACAACTAAGATCGAATCTGCGCAATTTTGTGATCTTATAGTTTTTCAACAAATTACTAAGTTAATTAATAATATTTGAATTTAAATTTGATGTAAGAATGCATTAAGATATACATATAACATATGGAGACGACACCGCCTACATCACTTATGTTCCGCTCAACATACGCCATATGGCGTAACTGCACGCTCATTTTTTATTTGTTTTAAAGTGAAACGCATCAAATATGCCTTCGTGTGTGTTACGATATTGCACAAATAATACGGAAAAGTGCAAAGGAATAACTTTCATCGGTAAGTACCTAACTAGATAATAATTTTTAAAACTTAGTTAGAGCAAAAAAAGGCGCACAGATTTTGTTCGTGGTGTCTCCTCCATACGTAGTAATATTATCTCAATGGTAAGAATTTGTTAAAATTAAATGAACTATTTTTGAAATGCAATGATATTGTCTATCAAGGAGAGGTGATAATCATTTTATCATATTATAGCGTGCTTTTTTTTTATATTCTCATTATTTTTTATGGTCTTCATTTTCTAATGACATAAAAGCTTCTATAATATAAGAAGTAGGAGAAAATATCCTTTTAGAAAATTCAAGTAATATTTAAATTGTTCTTCTTATTTATTTTTATGATTGCCCTTTTGAACTCTGCATTCATGATATTTCTTAACGTTTTCTTGCTTGAATTTAAGTTATTATGCTTGTAATCTTTGTAGTCGTTGAGTAATTGCCTCCAGTTTGTTTTATATATGTATAAAATACTAGCTATCCGCCCGCGGCTTCATCCGCTTTGTCTAAAACCTAATAAATTATATACTACTCAAATTCTCCTCTTGAGTCACTCTATCTATTACAAAAAACCGTATCAAAATCATTTCATCATAACAAAACAGTACCTACCTTTAAAACAAAGTCGCTTTCTCTGTCCCTCTGTGTAACTATGTATGTTTAAAATTTAAATCTTTAAAACTACGCAACGGAATTTGATGCAATTTAATTAATAGAGTGATTTCCAATAAGTTTTAAGTATATAATTTATTAGATTTTAGACAGAACAAGCGAAGCCGCGAGCAGAAAGCTAGTATTTTATGAAATAAAGTTATATTTATCTTGGGAAATGATAAGAAGTAATTTGTATGTAAATTCTGTATGAAATCCCACTGCAACCTAGCGTCTAGTCACTTGCCATCTTGTTACGAAATATTATAACTATAAAATACGATTTTTTATATTCTGTAGTAAACTAAGTTTCAAATTATTATAATAAAAACTAAATATTAAATATAGCGTAGATAATTTTGATGTTACAATATTTTATACATTTCTAATTTATATAATTGGTTTTAAAGAACAGTTCCAAATTTAAAAAATCTATAATAACATTTTAACAATTAACATCACGCAAACAAAAAACTGGCCATAACGTTCCAAATTTAAAAATTCCCGCGTAATTGAAAACGCGCCCTTTTATCCGCCATTTCTTATAAATGCCGCGAACGAAAACGCATGGAACGAAACAAATTACAGTAATAAAACACACGCATTACGTTAATGCAAAAATCACTGAATAAAATTCAGTTGAATCTGTATAATCTTGAAAAACGACCGACCCGTAATCCCAAATAAAAAAGCCTGTATCGAAAGAGGCATTATTAGCCTTGTTTATAGGCTCCTAATGGCATAAAGAGCAAGGACAATCCCTGTTTTAATGTGAAACCCGACTATATTGTGGAGTCGTTTTATCGTATGAGCGTTGGAACATTTTTAGAGCAAAATATGTACGCAGCTGCAGCGTTATAAAGCTGAAGAGATTGTTTGTTTGTTTGAACGCCCTAATCTCGGGAACTACTGGTCCGATTTAAAAAGTACTTTCGGTGTTGGATAGCCCATTTATCGAGGAAGGCTATATAGGCTATATATCATCACTCTTAAACCAACAGGAGCGGAGCCACGCGGGTGAAACCGCGCGGCACAGCATACGTATATCTGTATCGAGTGTCGTTATAGTAAGCAATTTTAATGTTTCTTTTATTCAGATATCTCATAGTTAAGTCCATTTATAGTTTCAAAAAAAATAGCTAAAGCTAGCTTAGGAGTTTGAGGTAAAATGAATGTTGAAAAAAATACATTACGTGACGATTTTTCAGTCCTTGGTTAAAATCCGTTCAATAAAGTATTACCCACACACTATAATATATATAAATGACCTCTGTAAAATGTCAAAAGTCAGGCAATGAAACACGAAAAGAACATAATATTTTTGAAATACCTAGGGCTGATTTTTCAATCCTTGGTTAAAACTTATTCGTCAAATAATGTATAAAACTACCATTTTAAAAACGTATTCTAATTGCCCTTATTTGACAGTTTACGTGACATTTTAATATTATCGTGTAATACTTTATTGGACGGATAAGTTTTATCCAAGCATTGAAAAATCTACCCCTAGTTGTTTAATACCTTATTCGACGAATAAGTTTTAACCTAGGATTAAAAAGTAAATCATAAGTTAATTTATTTTATTTCACAAAAAGCAGAGCTGCTATATGACACGCACCGTTTGCATTTTGCATCCAAAAAAAGAACAACAAATGACAAAAAAGTCAAATGAACGTTTTAATAAAAATTCCATCCATGAATAAACACGCTAAAATCATGAAAAGTATTAAATTTTTATTGCTACAATGTTCGATGGAATTCAATAACGGTCAAAACTCGATAGGCGAGGTTAACTAATCGAACGATGCGGGTTTGCTTGGGTTAGACCGTTAAAATATCCTGTCATAAACTATTATTACCTACAATTTCATTTGCATCTGCCTACATATATCAAAATATAAGACGTTATTCTCTGTATACACACTCACACACGCATACACACACGCACACAAAACTAGCTCTGCCCCGCAGTTTTACCCGCATAGATCCGGTCCTATTCATCTTAACGCGATGATATACAGCTTATAGCCTTCCTCAATAAATGGACTATCTAATAGTGAAAACCTTTTTAAAATCGGACCCGTAGTTCATGTGATTAGCACGTTCCAGCAAAAAAATAAACAGCTTTATATTATTATCTTCTTCTTATATATAAAAATGAATCGCAAAATGTGTTGGTAAGCGCATAACTCGAGAACGGCTGAACCGATTTCGATAATTCTTTTTTTATTATATTCCTTGAAGTACGAGGATGGTTTTTATGTAGAGAAAACGTAAACATGTACCACGGGCGAAGCCGGGGCGGACCGCTAGTTATAAATAATAAAATCATAATGAAATAATTCAAGGGCTTAGTATAGAATGTATAATAGAACTCATTATAATGATATAGCATATGGATGTTACGGGCAATTTGATAAGTCCGGCCACTATTAATAATGGCCGGTCTGTATTCATAATGCCCTATTCGATTGGGCTATGTGATTAAAATAGCATGATTAATCGCTTTTCCCGGTCATTATGTATAATTACCAGTCTATTTTGGGCAAAGTAATAATAGGTAGGTTAACAGGTGAACAGACTCGTTGGTTTGGATAAGTTTGTTGGGGTGGATTAGGTTAAGTTCCTGTTTTTTTTTAACTACCTTACTTATTACATGGACCACGGGCTGTCGGGAATTATTAGTAATGGCCGGTCAAAGTGATAAACCCTTCGCTTTAGGGCCATATTAATAATGCCCAATTAACCAACTTGCCCGTAACATGGATAATCTATTTCGATATTCATACAAATCGCATGACTATTTCACAGTTTCATAATCATAGTAATTACTTCAAAATGGCGGGGAATTTCACGCTGTAGTTATTTATTCGAATATTAGATTTAAATTTAACTTTGTTTATTACAATGTTGAGTTTGAAGCGCAGTTTAATGAATATTGAATTTCATTAAATTGATTGTGTTATTTAGGACGGGTTTTATGCCGTGGGTTTATTTCATTCTATCTATACTAATATTATAAAGCTGAAGAGTTTGTTTGTTTGTTTGTTTGAACGCGCTAATCTCGGGAACTACTGGTCCGATTTGAAAAATTCTTTCGGTGTTCGATAGCCCATTTATCGAGGAAGGTTATAGGCTATATATCATCACGCTACGACCAACAGGGGTGGAGCCACGGGGGTGAAACCGCGCGGAGCAGCTAGTATATTATAATATTACAGATTATAATCTGTAAATCTGTTTAGTATCTTTTTGGCCAATATACGTGACAAAGGAATATCTTCTATGTATATATAGCAGATTAATTAAGAAAATATTAAAGAAGTGAAAATATAAATTATTAATTTAATTTGTTTAAAAGACTAGTTATATTATCCTGCCTTATTAATTACCAAAAATCTTAAAAAACAATTGAATCTTGTGAATGAAACCAAGCGCAAAGTCTTGTATTAATTTCACAAACAAAATAATGACTTCACAACTCTTCCAGATAAGAAATATAACATCGTGTCAAACAATGGATAACTCCAAATTAACTTAGATTCGATTTAACCAAACCGTTAATCGGCGTTTTAAATGGAAACAACAGTTTTAACATAACATTTAATTTAATAATCTATTTTTGACTAATAATAATTGAAATTATCACTGCTTAACATAATATACTAATTGATATAAATATTCAATTTTTCAATTTAAAGACTCTTTGTCACATAATATTTCAGTTAACCTAGCAGAAGAAGCATTTTAACATCGAGGTCGATCTCAAAACATTTTCTATAACTAATATTATAAATTGTTACATTCGATTTTGTACTGCAGTATTAGGTACTATATTATAAAAATACCTTACAAATTATATTACGTCACTTTATTGAGCTTTCATATTTAAACTTCCTTCTCCCAGTTAACAGTCGTTTAATTAGAACATCGTTTAATTCATTAAATCAGCTCTAACTCAAGTTGGTGTCATTTGATCGCCGACAGCGAAACCTTTGTAAAACATTTCATTATCCTTGCTTTGAAAGTTTTAAATAAAAAAATATACTCGAAGTAATCTCCGCTTTGTGAACGAAGATCCTTATTTGAATGTGATACACGTGTAAACTGTTTGAATAATATAATTAGTGAATATTTCGCTTTTAATTTTTTCTTGGCCTTTCTAATCTCTATAGGTACCTACTTAAAAATTTATTGAAGATTATTTGATAAAGTTTTCTAACTCTTAATAGCGATGACACGCATTATCACTGTATAGTATAAAACTAAGTCGCTTTCTCTATCTCTATATCCCTATGTATGCTTGAATCTTTAAAACAACGCAACCGATTTTTTATTCGTTCGGTTTTGATCAGCTGAACCGATTTCGTTAATTCTTTTTTTATAATATTCCATGAAGTACGAGGATAGTTCTTATGGGGAGAAAACGTAAACATGTACCACGGGTGAAGCCTGGGCGGACCTCTAGTATTTTTATAAAACAAGTTTTCCAACACGTCTGTCTGTTTGTGTTATTGAACGCGAGTAACTCAAAGATAGACTAGATTTCTGTTTTCACTAATAGTGTGATTCGTCAAGAAGGTACATAGCTTTGGAGAGAGCTATTTGCCGCGAAAACAAAACAAATATATAATTTAAACAACGCAAAATATTTAAATAAATTACAAATAAACTTGTTCATCATTCTCTCTAGCAGTGTGTATCATAAAGGATTGGGTCAAAGTTAGCAGAGTTCGTAACGACTGTTTAAGAGTGTTTTATATTTTAATATTTCATTCCTTCAGATATCTTGGAGTGTCGGAGTTAACTCGAAAATGTGATATTCTTGCTGATTCCCTCTTGTATATTTATTTTCCTTTTGTTGTTGTGCAAATGAGTAAATGATAGGGATTAAAGAAATACTTCTAAATCATTTTGGTCTCACACATTCGCGTATTCACAGTTCACACACACATTCACGATAGATATCCTAGTAATTTACGTTCTTTTCTGTCTCCTGTTAGTAATAAGTAATAATTAGTTATTTGAAATTGTGTTATGTACCTATCAAACTCAAAACTCAAACTCAAACATTTATTTATTCAATTATTAGACTTCTTCGAGAAGCACTAATCTATCAAAAACTATTATGTATTTGAATATTATAAGGGAAGGCGCTATATACTGATTACATCCTGAATAATCTATTTAAGAAGTCAGAGCAATGCTGTTGTAAAATATATTATTTGCTAATTTTATGGGATATCTTTTCACTCATCTAAAATAGCTTTTTGTCCGTGAATATTCCACCAAGCTATATTACGGTACTACAAACTACAAATACGCAATAAAAGTATGATCCCAGCGTGTATTCACCCCACGATCCTGCAGGATTTCGTAACAACTGTCATAGAGAAAAAGTCGCCGCCATAAAGCAGAGAAAATGGCGGCATTAAGCTGCGCACACACGTTCCGTGCCCGCGCTACAATTTTGTTACGCACGTTAGTCCATTGAATAAAAAGTTCTAGAGTGCGTGAGTTAGTAACGTAAGATGTTTCTTCGGAAACATGTCAAGAGTCCCTAGGTAATAAACATACTAACACCCCGGGACACTAGGAGGAGCCCCGGAGTGGGGGGAGGAGGAAAAAGGTCCAATTTTTTCATTTTTCGCTTAAATCTCAAAAACGGTACATGTTAGAGAAAAACTTTCAAGGAAAAGTTGAAAGACCATAAAATTATCTACAAGTTGTACCTAAATTATTTTTTCCTATATCCTACCGTTTCTGAGTTACACGCAGTAAAAAATGATTTTGGCTCAAACAATTTCCCCATACGATCAAAAAATATTTCTTTCTTCCAAAAAAACTCAAATGTGCAGCTTATGACCGGTACTGATAGATTGCTCTTAATTAGGTCTATAATTGGTAAA
>CAJQZN010032158.1:0-26757 GCA_907164685.1 Colias eurytheme | reverse complement strand
AATTAAATAAAAATTCCGACTTGGTGGACCAACATTTTTGTACGGCATTGAGCGGTTTCTTATTATTTTTAATGGATCTATCGATGGTTAAGAATGCCGTACAAAAATATATGACCAAAATTTACCGAGTCTACCTGTACTTTTCAATTCTCATCTGCACTCAGTTGGACAGCTTACAAGTGACGGCATAGTGATGAATCTTATTATTTTTTGCTCTGCTATCGTTCTAGATATGTCCCCTGGTGGTTCATTTGACCCATATTTTTGTCCTATGCGGGCTTGTAGTCTAATAGATGTTGCGGGATATTTTTGTTAGTGTCCGACCGAAACTGGTTTCCAGGCCGAAACCGAAACCGAAACCGAATGTTCGGCCGTGGCTTCAGTTTCGGCCGAAACCGAAACCGAAACCGAAACTCACGTGGTCTAGTATGAAATTTCTAAAAATACTGAACTTTGGTGCATTTTACCTATTATTTTGACTTAATTAGGGCATGAAAGGAAAACACAGTATATTAAATTTGTTGTTATCATTTATTTAATATAAAATAAAAAAATAATATTTTTAAAATATTAATAATAACAAATTTAATTTTTATTATTTTTCCAAATTAAGTTCTCGGTAAAATCAGTCATCTAAATCAAATCAGTAATTGTTACTGTTACTTTAAATACTAAGTTTTGGTATTTTGAGATCTTTCTCTATATTAAAGAGTCTTTAATACTTTGGATTGGTATTTGTACTTAGAAGAATTATAAGTCTCTTTTAGGTACCTCTTATATAAAAATAATAATTATTAATTACAATTACACCCAGTTCCAATCTCAACATAGATAATCAAAAATTCTTTCCACCAGCGTGGGTCAACCAACGCTTTGACAGCGTCCGTCAAAGCGTTGCCGAGGAAAACGAAGTTAGGCGAGCGTGAACGTGTGTGAACTAAGTTCACTGAACTTGCGAAATAAGTTTCGGTTTCGGCAAAAGTTTCGGCCGATTTTGGCCGAAACCGAAACTGCGGCCGAAACTAGATTTTTGGCCGAAACTCGGCCGAAACCGAAACCGAAACCGAAAGTTCGGTCGGACACTAATTTTTGTTAGTTTTGTGAATGAATGTATGTAATAATTAATATGTATTTTTGTTTGTCAATATTATATTATCGAATCTTTATTTTCTATGTCGACGGCGCTGGCGCGCGGTAAATCTCTAAAGAGTTTATTTTTGTGTCAGTTTAATTTAATTTATAATGAATTGTATTATTATAGTAAATATAAAAAAATAAATAAAAATAAATAAAATTAAAACTATAATCTTTTATCTATCTCTATCATCTTAATTTGTCTATTTAAAATACCTAGAGCTCCAATTATTTTTCAAACAAAAATAATTTATCATTTATCAATATCCAAGTTAACTATTAAAACATAAAATCAGGTAGAAGGGGAATCAGTTCACATTGTTTGTCTTAGTTCTATTCGAACTATTTGCTCCGTTCCAACTCGAACGGATTCCCGCTTGCAATCCAAACCGTCTTGCCTTCTTCTCAATGGGGTCATCTGACGTCTTATTTGAATAGCCTTTATTAAGTGAATAGTGAATTGTGAACTTTATTACAGTTCTTTTTTGTGTGTTTGTTTTTGTGTTCGGAACAATGAAACAATGTCGGTGTTAAAAACTTTTATATGTAGGTATAGCACATAAAAATGGTGTGATTCTTTAAGTTTTACGTGGTTTTACAGATTATTCCAAGCCTACACATAACTTGTTGGTCGACAGCCCATAAACTGAGATATCTTCGTTCTAATTAATTAAGTTTTAAAGCTATGATACTTAGAAGTAAGCAAACCATACTTTAAATCCCTATCTATAAACCCTTAATGATTTAGCTATAATTTCCTTCACCATTAGCGAGTAGAAGCAATTAAATCGCTTAAATGGAAATCTCGCAATTTCTGTTTATCCAATACGGGTGATAATTTAAATAACAATGTGGTTTTCTCAGAGGGATCCGGTGGGTTTAGCTGAGCGATTAGATTGTATAAATAACCTCTGGTAATCTTGATGCAGATTCTAAGATGCACAAAGCTTGCTGTTCTATAATGTTATTTACATTGCAGATTGCGTTTATTTAACGAAGAAAAACAATTTGCGTAGAGACTTAGAATTCCTCGAAATTCGTCTATAAATCTAGAGGATTAAATATAGTTTGAGAAGTGGATACTGTTTATTTTGATTAGGGTCGGTGACAGTATGCTAATGTTAATCTAATTACGAAAGCTAACATTATTAATCCGAATGTTTGCTCAGATATATTGGCTTGTGAAGGTGTGGTATGCAAATATATGGGAACTGGGATTACAAATAGGGCACTTTATAAACGAATATCGAATTAGGAATACCTATACTAAAAGTATATATTGTAAAAAATATTGTTAGTTTAATATGCAAAATGCGCAGTCCTATAAATTGCTACTGAAAAATGAAAAATCAAACATTAAAACAAATGACTGAAAAATAAAGAGGATTAGAATAACCAATAATGATAAACGTATTTCCATATTTTTTCATTAGTATTATCGATAATATGACGTTGTGACAGCAATCCCCGAAGGATATCGACAGATCACGTGGCTCAGAGCGCTGGCCCTTAAAAGAGGATTACTTTGCGGTTCCGTGTTTTATGATTTTTTTTTACATTTATGTATGTGTACGAAAAATCAGATGAACAGTTTTAAGAAAATTAATATTGATGCTATTTAAATAATTAATCTAACTATCATTTATGTATTTTCAGGATTTACACATCGACGATTCATTTAACAAAAAATATTAAAGTTAGTCCACAGGCAGACTCCTTCGTCTTTTTGGATATCTTGGGTACATATTATAATAAAATGAAACAACATACGACATTTTCGGATATTTATTTATTGAACCAATAATTAATGTCTTTACTAAATTAATAATTGTTCATTATATCAAGTCCTTAAAGACAAAATTAAATGGTCCCTTGAAGTAGTTGAGTGAGCTCTGGTACATGGTGGGCGGTGGGCCGACCCAACTGATTTGGAAGTTTTCCACCATCTTAGATATTAGGGTCTCTAGCTCCAGATCGGCTATTCGACGACCTATATAAATAGATGAGTTTGTATGGATATATATAAATTGAAAACAGATCAATAACTGATCTTTCCTACCCTTCATGTTTTCTACAACTTTGTTAATTATAGAATTGGAAAGGATGGCTGGACTACGAAGGAAGGCTGGCTATATGCTGAATATGATATTATATTCTGATAATTATAACGAAAAAATGAATTGAAAAAAAAAGTAAAAAAAAATGATGAGAGAAAAGAAGAGTACCTGAACTGAATTATTGCTACAAAACAATTAACTACTTATTATTTTATAAAATAAAATATTTAAATTTAATTTAATTATTCTATAAAACATAATATAAAAAAAGACGTGTGGCACTCGGGGACTGCCGCGGTAAAGCTATTGCATGCTATGCCTTCAAGCCACACCTCCGCGCCCGTTCAGTGGGGAGCGTGAGGTTTTTTTTTTACGGAATTTCTGGATTCGGTCCCCGCACTCAAGGCCCGCGATAGAAGCTATGCAATAGCTTAAAAATGATTATGAGAATTATGTATGCATGCTACAAATAATTTTATAATTGCAATAGTTATAACTAATAAATTACCAATACATATTCTTGCTCCAAACCCGAAAGGGCTGTACGCAAAAGGATGAGCGTTTCCATGATACAGGGGGTCGTCTTTATCCACGATCCATCTTTCCGGGATAAATTCATTCGCTCGAGGATACTGCTCTTCCATTTTAGCAAGATATTGGTGAGGAAATACTAGAAACATCTGTAAAAAGCAATAATATTTATTTAATAATAATATTTTGGTTCTCAATGAAATGAAACATAGAGTCTTATAGAGTGATAATAATAGAGATACCAAAAACAATATCACACTTATATGTATTTTGCCAATAAATACGTACATCCAAATATAATATGATTTCAGTTTTAAGCATGCATGGGAAAGAAAAATTGTTAAAACTATGAAAACTGCATAATTTTCATTTGATACTGAAAATTTTAGTTTTAAATTCGCTGGCTAGTCACTACTGTAACTATCAAAATTTTATATTATTTTTATTAACAAAATGCTTTTATATTTCTGTTAAAACGCAGCGAAGAAAGAACTTAATATATTTGCATAATGAAGGAGACGTGAATTTATAATATAATTTAAAAAACTTTCGAAGTGAAAATATTACCTTTAAATTTTCACCGCTCTCTTTGAGCGATAAAATTATTTTAAAATTGACAGGTCCTTTATAAAGTTTAAAAGAAAATAACTTGTTGATAAGAAACAATCTTACAAAGAAGTCTCGTCAGTAAAGGTGAAACGAATATTCAAGTTTAAGTGAACTGGACTTAGAAAAGTTATATCAAGTGTTCACTCAAAGTACAATTTGAATCTATAGGGTTCATCCACTAAGTGTTGAGTACACTTTAGTCGAAACCTCTCCGAAGTCCGCACTAAATTGATTCTTGGGTTTAATTGTTTAAAGACGATTCAATGTAGTTTAGATTTCAGAAAGCGCTTTATTTTACCAGCTTAGCTCTTGAGCGTAATGAAGTTGGTATTTTTAGAAAAAAGCTTTTCCTTTAGTATGAAATGAAGCCTCAATAGTGGGATGATGTAAATTAGTTTAAAACATGTTGCTTTGATATTTTCTTATTATGGTCACGTCGACGATCTTAATTATCCTGTCAGACTGAAATGTATTAATACTAACTAAGCTTCGTCTAAAAGACTTGTAATAATTAGAGCGACTTTATGCGATAATTGGTTTGTTTTTTCATTTACTGATTTTGATACCATTCTAATGTTCCGTAAGTTGAAGTTAATGTAAGTGAACATTTAATTTACGATATTATTTATATTCTAAAAAAATATGAAATAAAAATGTCAATGTACTGAAAAAAGTGCAACCAAATTGCTAATCTTCTAAAAAACATACTTACATCTTTAGGTATTTTATAGCCCAAAATATTATATTCCTTAGTAGTAAGTCTTGCATTCCCTCCCGTAACAGGCATAGCTCTCATCGACTCTTTTATACAAGCTTTTAAATATTTCTTTTCATTCCCGGAGAGAACTTCATCCCGTAATTTGTTTTGTTTCTCCGGGTTACTCGCGAGGAGGTACAAGGTTGCGCTCATTGTGTTACCGACCTGTTGATTCATTACTCCTATTAAATTAATTGTTAATTAAATAATTCAATTAAGCATAAAATATATTGCTTTTACTGCAATTTAAATAAGTCTTTATTCATTGATGTTTTATATCTTTGTGTAATTGGCTTAATGTAATGCCCAATTACTTTTTATTTGTGCAATTATTTTCTTAACGTACGTGAATGAATGGTAAAAATATATAAGCGACTTTTGGCTGTTCCCCTTGTGTTGTCAATCACATACAATTTTATCAGAGTTCTACAATTGTTTACAGTTAAAGTAGTGTAATTAAAAGTACAAAAAGTAATAAACGAACACAATTAAAGTGATATATCGAGTACCGTATCGACGCCAGTGAACAGCAAATCGCTGGCCATTATGAGAGCAATCCGTTCGTCTATATCCAGTAGTTTTTCAAGAACACTTTTTTGATCTTCGGCCTTTTCACATTTCCCTTTCAATTCCTCTCTGGCCTTTTTAACAAAGCCTAGTGTTATCCTGAAAGGTGCTGTCGATAAAGTATTGTATTCTATGAAAGCTTTTGACAGAAAATAGTCATTCGACTTTGAGACTGCAATATTGTGTTAGATACGATCAGAAAAGATCTGAAATCTTTCATGACTTTTGTACGCATATTCTTGAAATTTGTCCACTTTTAGAATTAAATCATTATGGTCGGACAGTGTTAGATATCATTAAAGCTTGAAGTTAAGTAAAACATTTAAAGATTAAAAGAAGAAAGAAAAATTACAGCCAATTAACTATCGACTATTTTAATTTTCCAATTAAATAATAAACAACCTAAACAAGCTTACATTTCTACAAATATTAATTAGCTAAATACTCACTCATCAATACTGCTGAAGACCTTCATAGCCCGCTTGAACGATGGAGTCGAAATATACCTCCACAAGCTGGGTTTATAATCTAAATTCTCAGCAATCGAAAAGAACTCATGTACATAATTAATTAATTGTTTAGCAGGAGAGTTGTCTGCTAAAGTATCGTCTAACGCGTGAAGTCTATCTCCGAGAGCGATCGCGCTGACCGACTCGAGAGCCCAGAGGTTCATTTGGTAGTCGAAATTGTCTTTTATCATGTTGTTTTCGTCGCGGAGTTTACGTAGCCTGAGTATATGTGTGAATAAAAAAAATATTATAGTGCGTTAAAAATTGTTTCATATAATTTATACTATGCTTTATAGTATAATATTGTATTTACTTTACACTATCGATCGAACGATCCATTTTAACATATAAAACCAAAAAAGTTCCATTGGACGTTCCACATTTGCGGTATCTGTTTACCTATTGATAAATATAGGTAATTTATAAGCAAGGTTACAGCATAAATCATTTTGTTCTATTAATAATATACCTAATATGATGTAGAGACAATATAGAGAAAATATACGTCACTAAGAAAAGTATTCATTGGAAGTTTAATTTTTTTTAAAGTAAATCTAATAAGCTGAACTATGAAGCATTTTGCTCAAAATGTTACCTTTTGACCAAATCTTCAGCAACTTCTGCGCTGACTTGACTGTACAATTTGACGATATTGGGTTGCATTACGATGGGATTCACCATAGAGCGGGTTTGCTTCCATTTCTCTCCATGACTAGAAAATAATATATATTATGGATAAATGATAAACTGTTTTTGTGTTAAATCTATTCCTTTATATCGTCAAGATTATTATTATTTTCGGTTAGTTCTATAACAAAGTACCAATAATGTTTACAACCGCAAACCGTTATTATTCGGGCAGTTTTAATTTTCGGGCGTTTTTGCATTTTCCATTGATGTTCTTTGTGTCTCAACACGATGTTTGCTATAAGAATGTAACCATTATTTACGTTATTCAAAACCTCTCCACGTTTCTTATTCTTGTTTACATTTTCCGTGAAAAAGGGTCCCTTGTAATTTTAGTCTTACATGGGAATTAAAGGCAGTCCCTTTACGTGCCGCGTTTACAAATTTAGAGATACTCTATTCAAAGGTAGGGTTTTCCCAAGCTCTGTTTTAATAAAAGGCAGGATTATACTTTTAATAAGCAGATGAGGTGCTAAATGATACTTGCAATGGTTTGAGTATTGTCTGAATCAATTACTTTTTATACAGATAAGATCTGGAATTTTGTTTTATTATCTGAGAAATAAGTATTTATGTATTTTGATTACGTAAAAATTATTTTGCCTACCACAAGTGAAAATACTCTAAAACTACTATAGATACCTTATTTTTTTAACTATTTAATGATAATCAATAACTACATACTGATAGTAATATAAGTAAAAATCTATCAGTTATCATTTCAGGTAGGTAAAAAAAAAATGAACTCACTCGCTAATCAAGCCTGTTGGCTCTTTAGCTCCTCCCTTTGGTTTGTTGTAAAAGTTTCGGTAATAATACAGAATTTGAAATCCAGGTCGAACAGGCAGCCAATTTTCGCCTCTAAGAACCTACAAAAGAAAAAATTTAGAAAGGATATTATTGTTTGGTAAGAACAATATTGAAAATGGAACGAAGAATAACGAATAATGTTTTGTTTTGTTTGAATAACGATCTAAGTTGTGAAAACCATTGAAGCTAGCTCAATACCAACTCAATACTCAAGTACCTATTGTTGAGAATGGGGATTTACTTTCTTGACATCAAAAAGAATAGAAAACCTACGACGATCTTATACTCTGCAACAAAATTAGCTAAGAACCGATCAATGCATAATTAATAACGAATTAATCCTGTTTGATTTCAATTCCGACCTTTGTCTATCTCGGAATCCTTATTTAAAAATCAATAGTAGAAGCTAGAACTACGGAACGATTAAATTGCCTAAAAGAAATCCTTTACCACTTCAGTCCTGAAAGTTAGTCTTAAAATTTTAGGATCAAATAAATTTTTAGGCTTAACTTCCATGAAAACTTTCGTTAATGTATAAAAAGTAAATGGTACTCTGTAAATTTCGCGCTGTTGACGTTAAAACGTTCCTATTACTGTGCCAAAGAGAAATGTGCTATGATTCGCACTTGGTGTCGCCATTTCATAAATTTATGTTCCTCGCGACACACCAATCTATAAACACTCTCATTTAAGGCAATATTAGAGTTATTATAGTATTTAAGGTGGCTATGAAATTTATGAGTCGGGGGTTCGCGACCACGAGAGCATGCAGTAAATTAATCGATTTTTTAATCTATCTCCACATGTAGATAACATCGTAACTACTCGAAACGGTGAAGAAAAACTTCGTGAGGAAATCGGCATATCCAAGAATCAACAGTTCGACGACATGTATGATGTGACATCTACCAATCCGCACATTCCATTTATCCGCGCCTGTATTTTTTTATTGTCGATAGGGAAGCGCTTGGCCACAATCTCGCCTGATGTTAAACTGAGATGTGGACTAAGATGGTACGCGATTCCCTAGAAGGTTCACTTGTAACCTTAAAGCATTAGGACCATATTATATAGGCTGATGATGATGAGTGATTTTAGATTGGGTACAAATATTCGAAGTTCTAGCCAATGTTATGAATTTTAGGTTCGCTATGAAAAGCTAAACAAGCAATCCACTCTTGTTGCAATTTGAGTGCTATCTCGCAATAACGTATGCAGTTCGAGGGAAATTACTCTCTAAGGTAGAATGCAGTTTGCAATATGGGCGTGTTATGCCAGAACATAGCAATTATTATTTTACGAACTTTTGGCGCTAGCTAAATATCGTTTTGTGTATTAAATATTATCTGTTAATTAGAACTGACATAATACCTTTGTTTTGATAACATTTTCATCGCAAAATATTTCTTGGAATGCGATAAAGGAGGTTGAAGTCATTATTTACATAATCAAGAGTATTTAATCAGCTTAAGATATTCCGAATATATAATCCATCTACAGCAAATTTAGGATTAAACATAATCTTGATATACATATGTAATACTACCAGCTTGTCCTGGTTTCGCCTGGTTGACCAAGGATAAAAAATAGGATGTCATTCCTGAATAGTATAGATTTCTTTGTTAGCATAGCATAGCAACAATATCAGATCGGGTCAGTATCTACTTACGAATAATACTCTATAATATCGATAAAATATTATACTAGCCGTTCTAATCGTCATTGATACCTGTATTTGGAATATAGTTGATATACATGATTAAATTTATTATAATATGAGATTAGAGTTCAAATAATTTAATTGATACCTGTGCAATCGAGTCAAGGTCATAGAGGAATATCCCAGGTTTTCCAGCGAATATTTGGTTAAGCTTCACAATGGGCCCGTAACTTGTATATAGCTTATCCTGAAACTCGTAGCCGTTGCAGTTGTATAGAGAGCCTATTGAAGAAACATACATTATTAAAATTTTTACTAGTCTTATCCAATAGGAGTAAGTTAGTGTAGGATGAAAACTATTTATTGTAATTTAAAACCAGCTTTCTATGTGTAGGTACCATCAATCGTTAAAAGATTAATTCTTATATTAAAAAATAATATTACATACTTATTAAAAAAACATTAAAATACAAACCTCCTGGAAAGAAATGATGCAATTGTCCTATAATAGGAAGGGATGATGGTCCCGGTATATTTTTCCATGACTTCAAATGTTGAAAATGTTTAGTGCTAGTTGAAACTTTACATACAATTGTCCTGTAAAATATGCAATGAATTTCTAGTATAATATCAAAAAATATAATTTTCAAAATGTAAATTAAACTTTACGCAAAGCGGTAAAGAAAAAACACTTCTATCTGAAGATTTTACAAACAAGGCCGGTAATGCGTAGATTTGAATTTGGAATTATTATCATTATTTTTCTTTATTTGAAATATAGCGTTCAAGCACGTTTAAGTGCCAGTTATGCAGCGGTTAGGAATTTTAAACATTTTTTGAGTGCTTAATGTAAAAAAAAATATTTACTTAAAATAAGATACTCTATATATTTTAAAATTGGTTACCTTGCAACAATTTTTGTGTCGGACAAAATTAAAATTGTATTTCTTGATAACATTTCGTTAGTTGCATTGCAAACTATAAAAATAAACTAACAATTACTTTATTTTTCATTGGTAACCTATATGCAGCTGATCAAACATTAATTATCAGCCTTGAAAATTTTGCAATTTACACAATAGATCAATATGTGATTAATTAATAAACAATTGAATTTAAATTATATAGGTATTGTCCTTTAATATATGTGTGACTCTTATGTAATTTATGAACTGTTCTGTGTAAATTTTTATGATTTTTATTTACAGCTCTATCTATCTGCTATCACAGAGAAAATAATACTTTGTCGATGGGGTAGTGAAACATGACAATATTTTTTTTGAGAAATAAGTAAGGAAAAGACGCATACAATAAAAACATTTTTGTATTACCTATTGTGTAATTATTACGAACTATAAACAAACGAATTAGTTATTGGAGTGAATTTGAATATCGATGAAATTACAAATTTAATAAAGTATTCATTGATTGAATTGCATAAATTCTAATTTCAAAATGTAAACAGGCTACCAAATTTGAGAACGTGACTTATTTGGACTTTGAATATTCATTAATAATATTTATAGCAGTGGCTTTCGAAATTATAGAGCCGAAACTTAGCCTAATAAAAATTAAAAAACGAATAAATCACGTTTTATAAATGCATTTAGAATATAATATTATGATTGTTTTCAATTTCTATTCTCTCAAAATATCGATCACAAGAAGAGTTTAGACTTACATACCTACGTTGATTACGTAAAAAATACCTAAATCATATCATACATGACTGATAATTATTTTGTTTCAGTAAATTCATTTCCGTAAACAGGCTTTTACTCTTTTTTACTAGAAGCACAGGAATGTAGTAGTATATTGGTTATACAAATAAAAACTTATTATTTTTTAAAAACTTTATTTTGTAGCGAAAATAACAACATAAAAAGTAAATAAATTCAAACAATATATAGAGTGAGAGAATAGATTCATATTTTCTAGAAAAATTGTACTTTATGTACTATAAAGGAGATGGTCGAATGAATCATGGTCACAAGTTAGTACTAAAAATATTTTATTGCTTAATCTATTTTTTAACAGCAAAATTCAGCCATAGTATATAGATATCTTTATACATTTAATAATTAATAAACATTTTTTCAATACACCGCTTACTTTTTTTTTAATCATCCACAAAATATAAACTTTCTTTTGAGACACCCTGTACTATGATTCAGCTGTAATATTAACAAACGAAAATGCATTTCATTCACAGACGTTGTTCTATCTTTATTAAACATTTTTGAAAGTAAAATATAAAGGTGGAACTATAGTGTTGATAAAAGTATAGTTAATGGCGGGTGAGGGCCCGTTCCAGTCGATGTGGAAGTTCTCAACCAACCTCGTGAGAAAAACCTCCAATTCCAACTCAACTACACGTCGACCTGAAAACAATAATATGCTTTGTTACGAAAGAAAGAATCATTTATTTATATACGTGTTACCCCAAATATATTAAATTTAAATTAATAAAAATTTAAATTTAATATATTTGGGGTAACAAAATAAATAAAGAATTTATTATTATTAAATGGGATTGAGTTTTATCGGATTTATGCTTCTTCCATAATTTTGTAATATAAATTTTTGGAGAAATAAGACCTTCGCCTGAGTTGACCAGGGAAAATAAATAAGTAGCTTATGTCGCTAAGTAATCGGTTAAATAGTAGTTGAATATAAGTGTAGCATATAATATGAATGTATTTACATATATATAATATTTAAACTATAGTTAAACTATAGTTGCATACACAATCGCAGATAAATTTATTTGAATTTACTCAATGTCGGAGTCACCTTCTTAAGTCAGTTAATGTCATCTTTATAAAATTAATGATGAGATAAATAATGAAAATAATTAATTCTATATTGTTTATATCATGCATATGTTAAATTGAAGTTGTTCAAACTATGTTTTCTATAATATTGATTTTTTCAAACATAATAACCTACCGATACAGCTTCTAACGCCAAAGCCGAAAGGGCTGAGAGTAAATGGATGAGCGTTGCCATAGTACAAAGGGTCGTCTTTCTCAACCAGCCAGCGTTCAGGAATGTACTCAGAGGGTCGAGGGTAGTGTTCCTCCAATGAACAGAGTAGTTGGTGGCCAAAGGAGAGAGTCATCTGCAATCGATGTTGTTTTATTTACTTAGAATTATTTACCTAGTAATGATGTTATTTAACAAACGATAGCTGGAGTTTGATATCTTTGGAATGAGAACAGGTAGATAAAATACGTTCATTACGATTCTGAACATTAATATTGACCTATCAACGTGTAAGTGTAATTGGTGGTACAGTATATTGTTTTCTTTGGTATTGATAATACACAGTCACAGTGTATGTAATTTCATGGATAGGGTTAGGTTAATTAACGACCAGAGAGATTTAATATGAAAGCATTTCAAATATCTACAAATAGAAAGGTACAAAAATTAAATAAACATCTCTTGATTGAAGAAAGTTACTGAAGTTATTAGCATTGATGGATAAAATTTAAAACAACGTCTATTCTGTATTAAGTTACAAGATTGATGCGGCTGATATTAAATAACCGAATAATTGCCTCGCTCGAGAAGAATGGTTTAGGCTTGACACTGGATTGATGGATAAAAATATAAATTTCTTTAACATGTAATTTTTATGCGAAATTCTTAAGGGACGGCTAAAATTATTGCTTTCAGGAAAGGATGGATGTATAAAAAAAATAATAAACCCTCTTCAAGTACTACTAATAAAGTCAAGAAGACGTTGCTTCTTGATTCATGTTTAAACTTTTAACTATTTTGGACAGAGACTTCGACTTTTTTTTATGCAGAGGAACATTGAATTATACCTAGTGCTTAAATTTAGCTATAAGTACTAACTATAATAATATTAACTATATAACACGTGTAACCTAGTTTTGACGGACCAACATAGAAAAGAAAGTAGGAGGTTTCTTCGTTGAACTTGGTTAAAATGCGGACATATTATACACATAATATTGGAGTGAATTTAATTAATGTCAAATAATATTTCCTTCTTGGTAATCAACCCAAAAATGTTGTCCTTTTTGATATGTGCTATTAAAACTTAATTCAAGTAAACAATGAAATAAATAAATAATATCTCACATCTTTAGGAATCCTGTACCCCAATATATTGTATTCTTTAGTAGTTGTTCGGGAATTGCCATTACCGACCGGCATAATTCTCATAGCTTCTTTCACACAAGCCTTTAAGTACGATTTGCCAGATTTGGACATTATTTCTTCTCGTAATTTTACTTGTTTATCCGGGTTTTTGGCAAGCAAATACAATATTGCTAGAAGTGTGTTGGATCCCTGAAAAGTTTATTAGTTAGTAAGTGTGAAAAGACTGAGAAATTATGTGTCTAATATGTACTTAATTATAGGTTTGGTAAAACGTGGAGTAGAAAAAGTGATACCAATGAGGTTGGTAAGAAGTGAATTTTTATGTCCCCTTGTAGTTCGGATGCTGGGGCATTACATTATTGCATTTATTCCACTGATCGATTTTCCTTACGGAAAAGTGATTAGCTTTCCTTATCCTGCTAGACCGAAACATTTTGATCTTCGTCTCCACCGGGAATCGAACCCAGTACACCTCGGTTCTTCGCTGTACCAAGTAACAACAAAAGGTAACAAAGAGGATGGCAGATGGCTATATCTCGGGGAATAAATAATAGCGTCGAATATTATTTTTATTTTTTACTTACTGTATCAATCCCACCAAACAACATATCGGCTATGACTATCAGTGCGTAATCTTTATCAATTGCAAGAGTTTTCTCCAAAAATCCATGTTCTTTATAGACAAGTTCGTTTCTTTCAAGTTTTTCAATTGTTTCCTTAATATAGGCATTGCATATTCTAAAATTGTTACGATAACTTTATCAAAAAAATACAATAGACCAACGTATATTATACTATCGGTCCGCCCCGGCTTTTCCCGTGGTACCTACATGTTTAAACTATCCTCTAGTTGGATCGAACTGCACATGGTGTGCGAATTTTATTATAATCGGTTAAGTGGTTTAGGAGTTCATTGAGGACAAAAATTGTGACACGAGATTTATATAGATTATTAAGTAATTATGAAGCAATTTTTTCAGAGTTCACTCGAATTTGTATTTGTGGTTTGTAATTACACTGAACATTCAATTTGGTATGATTGTAAAATTAGATTGAATAAAAATTCAGAGGTTTAATGTTTTTTATAGAAGTAATAGATAGATATTTTCTTCATTATTACAAAGAATAACATATTTGTTAAACTCACTCATCTATTTCAGCATAAGTTTGCATCAGGACATTGAATTTTCTCGTAGGAAAAATCATCGATAGATTTGGTTGGAAATCTATCTCGTGGACCAGAGCGAAGAAAGTTTTCACACATTTCAATAGTTTATTGACCCGTGAGTCGGGACCCATGTTTTGATCGAAACAGTTGATACGATCTCCTAAGGCCACCGACGCGATGGACTCCAAGGACCATAAGTTAACCTCATAACTGAATTTGCTTTGTATGTTGTTGTTTTCGTCTCGTAGTGATCTTAGTCTGCAAAGTTAAAAGTTAGATATTTCGCAGGAAAAATGGCATAGAAATAATGGAATTGGAATGTAAAGCTGTAACAATACACAAGTGATAACTGCGTTAAAAACAACCGACTTCAAACTTGCACTTGCAACATTTACAAATACAGACAAACATGCTCATAAAATAAACTACTACTGGGCCTATCCGAATAAAATTTTTATGGGACCAATTCGACACCATCCCGCATCGAACAAAAAAAAAAACGCAAATCGGTTCAGAAACCTCGGAGAAATCGGTGTACATACATAAAAAAAAAACATACCGGCCGAATTGATAACCTCCTCCTTTTTTTTGAAGTCGGTTAAAAATATATTATTTAAAACGCTTACTTAGCTTAAATATGCAATTTTCCTCAGGTTGTACAATGTACACTTACTTGACGATTGATGACGAATATATGAATTCCTAATAATATGTAGTTAAAAAATACCTTTTAATCATATCCTGAGCGACATCATCGAGAATGGTTGAATATGACTGAATCACTTTTGGGACTAAGAATATAGGGTTCATTGTAGATCTAAATTTCTTCCATACTTCGCCGTGGCTGCAATATATTAAAAAATACAATATGTTATGTGTATGCCTGTTAATACTCATGATTATTTTTTACAAATTGCAAAGAAAGTATAATACAAACAGCAGTCTCAATTTAAAGAAATTGCTTTTTGTAACACACCGAACATGTATTCATTTTTGTGGAACTTTCCGCAATTTAAATTTATCATCATATCACTTAAACGACATGTAGTATATCATTGTAAGTAGGTAGTATATAAGCAACACCACAGTTTGAAGATTTCAAAATAATTAAAATAAACTTATCAGTTTACTTTACTCACTCGCTGAATAAACCAGTAGGGTAAGTGCTGTTTTTCTTTTTACGGCTATAAACATGGCGATAGTAAATTAAGCTTTGCAACCCTTGTCGGATTGGCATATCATTTTCACCACGTAAAACCTGTAATATCATTTAAAAACTTGTAAATACACTTAATAATGTCTCATAAAGACTATATATTTATAATTTTAAATTTAACTTACTTGGGCAGCACTCTCTGCATCAAACACATAGATCATAGGTGGACCACCAAATATTCCATCAACTCTTGAAATCGGTCCATATCGTCGAAACAATTCCTGGTGTAGCTTAAAGCCAGAGAACTTTTGGTAAAGACCTATATAAATAAAACAATTTATTAAAGCGAAAAGAATTCACGTCATGTTTATTTGTCTCCCTGATAAATAAATGTTTCTTTCATGTATTTGTAATAGGTATATGAGTTGACTGAAAACGTTTTGCTAACAAACGGGAGTCAAGTATACTTAAGACTGTACTGGGTTAGTGAAGAAAGAGGTATTTTTCATAGTTTCCTAGAATATAAGAACACTTGACGGTTTTATTCGTTTTCTTTGAAGGATTTGGTTGGAGACTTTTATTTCAATTTCGTTACAGAATTGTCATAGAGATCCTTCTTTGTTCTTTGGAGAGAAATCTTCAACTTATTATAAATGTTTATATACTTATTTTCGTGCAGTGTATACGAATGTCGACATTCTATGACCCGAAAAATCAATACGTATTTCCCCTATGAATAGAATTTATTGTTTGGTATTTCTTCAATGAATGTTCTGAAAAACGAAGACTTTCGAATTTCGTTTTCAATGTGAACATTCCGTGGTAATGTTGTGTTTGAAACCAAATGCGAAGTAACGTGAGGTATTCTAGACAATAAGTGTCATGAGTCTTGTTCTTGGAGTACTCAACACTTCAAGAACACAAAACTATCTGTAACAACTTGTAAACAACCATTTGGTTGATTAGGATGTAGAGATATCCTACAAAAGTGAAATAAATGTGTTTGATTTTTAAGGCATCTAGTAATTTGGTTTTCATGTAGATAAGTTTGTAAGTGTTCGGTTATTGGAAGACTTTGCGAGATGATAAATGTTATTTTGGAAAATTCGCGTAGATTAATTACTAGTTATCAAATAAAAACTAGACTTGCAATAATGTATATATTATAAAATACTAGGGTTTATACGTTATTATGTTTGTCTTTTCATTGATAATACCTTTATTATTTGGTGTTAAAAGACATTAAAAGACATTAATTATAAATAATGGGCTATGAAGGGTAACTTATTGTTCCTTTATTTTTTATCGCAAGTGTAACAATTATGTTATACCATTAAGCTTTTAAAAGCTTTAGTGAAACAGACAAATTGTATTAACATTAATTACCTCCAGGTAAATGGTTGTGTAATTGACCCAAAATGGGTATTGACACTGGTCCTGGTATTTCTTCCCATGATTTTATTCCTTGATTCGAAGTTGTTGATAAGTATCTAAAATATAAATTATCATAACATAAATGCAATCTTAATACTAATCTATACAATATTCTATTAATGAAATATAATTGCATCTATACAAAGACTAGAATAAAAAAACCAAAAGTTAAACAACGAGTTGGCTTTACCGATTTTTCCCAAGCAAACAAGAAAATTTAAAGAGATAAAAAATGTAATGATTTAAATTGCGAGTATCCCTACTATATTAATATTATAAATGCGAAAGTAACTCTGTCTGTCTGTCTGTTACGCTTTCCCGCTTAAACCACTCAACCGATTTTGATGAAATTTGGCACAGACAATCTTTAGACAAGAACATAGGCTACCTTTTATCAAAACACCACGCGGGTGAAGCCGCGGGCGGAAGCTAGTAAGAAATAAAAAAGAGATTATTAAAAACCTTACCTTTTAATAGAAGAATATGGTTTTATATTAGATCCATTAATGTTTGTTTTTTTAAGCGGAAAGTGAATTTTGGTGAAGATATTAGTAGACACATTAATATAGAACATTATACACTATTTTACCGATGGAAGATATTTGAAACACATGTACCTAATATTTTTTTTATTAAGTAATATATGATAGTATTTTCATATCATATATTTTTCACGATTACTTAAATGTATTTAATATCAGACGAATTATCTTTATATTCATTTAAGTGAGATTACGACAAGAAAATGTATTCATAAAACAAACCACCTATGTAAATAAATTATTTAAACAATAGGAACAATACAGTGTTTACGAAGTTTGTGCGAAAACGTTTTGCTAAGATTAAAATAAATTATAGCTTTGTATGAAATTGTACCAAATTGCGTCTAAATCAGTTCAGTAGAGGTGTGAAGTAGAAATAGACAGTTCGATTTATATTAAGGCCTAAGGGATCTATCCATACTAATATTATAAATGCGAAAGTAACTCTGTCTGTCTGTCTGTTACTCAATCACACCTTAACTACTGAACCAATTTGCATGAAATTTGGTATAGAGATATTTTGATACCCGAGAAAGGACATAGGATAGATTTTATCCCGGAAATCCTACGGGAACGGGTTTTTCTTTGAAAACGCGGGCGAAGCCGCGGGCGGAAAGCTAGTTGAAGTATAAATGAAAGTCAAAGTACAAAATATAATCATTTAATTAAATAAAAGTATGATAATGTACAAAATTATATAAAATATGAGAACTTATTTTATATTCACATTTAAATTCTTATATAAATTATTATTAATTATTATATTTACACATGTATTTTTTTATTTTACGTCCTTAAAAATAAATCCGTAAGGTCCAACAATGTAGTTGAGAGCAGAGGGCTTAATTTTTAGCGGAGGTCCAGTCCACTCTATTTCGAAGTTCTGTATGACTTTTGACAGGAACGTTTCTAATTCCAACTCGGCTATGCGACGACCTAAAATGCAAATTAAATTTTTGTTAGTGTTTAAAATTTTGGGCGAGCTTTACTTTTGCTCTATTTATTCATTAAATGCAATTAATAAAATAAATATTAGCAAGAAAATGTTATGGAATTCCTTATAATGTACAATTATTCAGCTAGTATCGTATGGTGAAATAATTTTTATTAATAACAGATAATAAAGTTTTCTAAATAAAAGATGCTTATAAGATTTGACTCGACTGTTAAAGAGTGTAACGTATACCAAATATGTCCATTTCTTTATACACCATCCTAAAAATGATTGGATTATAAATTGACATCTTGTAAGCCTTACCAATACAACTCCTGACTCCAAAACCAAAGGGATTGTATGCGAATGGATGAGCGTTTCCATAATACAAGGGATCCGATTTATCAGCCAACCATCGTTCAGGAATAAACTCTTTCGCTCTGGGGAAGTGTTGTTCAGTCACGGAGAGGAATTGGTGACCGAAGGTTACATACATCTGCAATTCGAAGGTTTAAGAATTAAGTATAGGAACTCGTTTAGAAATGTAGAGCCTTTTCTTAAATACGAAAGCTCGTTTTATAATGTACCTTTTGTGCTGATGATTTTAAATTGTAGCTTATATGGTGAAGATATACTTGGTAAGATATTTTGATTATGCAAAACCATGTAAAGTTAACGTATGAAACAATATATGCAATATCGAAGGTTTAAATCGAAAATTACTTTATCAAGGACTTCGAAAAGTGCCTACAAAATAAGACTCACAAATAAATCCCGTTACTCAAATAACACTTACATTTTTGGGTATTTTATATCCCAATAAATTATACTCCTTAGAAGTGAGTCGTAAATTTCCAGCAACTACTGGCATTATACGCATTGATTCTTTTATACAAGCCTTCAAGTACGGTTTGCGCTCGCTTTGCGATAAAACCTCTTCTCTCAGTTTTTTCTGTTTTTCTGGATTGTTAGCTAGTAAGTAGAATGTTGCTATCATCGTATTTGCAGCCTGAAAAATATTTATTAATTTATTAATATATCGTAAATTTATTGATTTTGCGTTGATAATAAAAAATCAGTAAATTTTCAAGTCATCATAAATAAACCCCTAACCCATAAACTACCACTGTTCTGCTGTTTATTATCCCTAATAAAGAAAAATAAAAAATAAAAATAAAAATAAAACCCAAATGTGTCTCTAAATATAATTACACTACTGTTCGGAGTGTAACTATCATATATGAAACTTTGTTCAAATTGTAATTTACTTGTTATTTTAAAAATATAATAGAAAACTTACAGTGTCAACACCAGCGAATAACATATCACTGGCCATTATAACAGCCATTTTCTCATCAATTTCTAAGAGCTTCTCCAAGATTCCTTTTTCATCATCACTTTTCTCTTTCGTTTTGTTGTTTTCTATTGCCTTGTTGATAAAATATTTACTTAAACTGAAAATTAAGATAATAACTGTATAATATGATGCTTGTATAATTTACATAATTATCTACCTTTAATTTTTTTTTTCAAACATTAAGAAACTCCGAAATAATGCCTTATTTTTCTAAATTAAGGGTAAGCAACTGCCTAAAACTGTATACTTTAATTATGATATCCATTCATGTATGTTATACGTTTGGTCCATTTGATCTTTGTTGAATAAATAATTGTATTTTTTGCATTGTCATTATGCAAATATGCATAAAAATACATACTTAGCCTGTTCTTCATAACACTTCATAGCCTTTTTATAATTGGGTGTAGCAATGAATCTCCACAGGCTCGGTTTGAAGTCCAATTTATCTGCCATTATGAATATATCATGAACAGTTTGAATCAGTTTCTTTGCTGGAGAATCGTCTGGTAGGTTTGGATCAAGGCAGTTTATTCTTCCTCCCAGAGCTACTACAGCAATGGACTCTAAGGCCCATAGATTCATTTCCACATCAAATTTTCCATCTATCATGTTTTTCTCGTTCCTTTTGGATTTCATTCTGAAATGAGGTTTTGTAATTTATTATGACTTATTATGATTTATTATAACCCATTGAGCCCCGAACGGCCCGATCGGGCCACGTCGACACAATAGATTTTCTATTGTGTCTGTGATTCCGGGGCCTGAGTTATTAAAATACGGGGGATAATATAAATGTAAAATAAAGCAAATGCTGAAAATATAATATAGTACGGATTATAAATTGACGATTCAAAATGGCTACCTATGTAAAGATTTGTAGTTTACTATGGATAAATAATCGTGAAGCTTGGATATAGGTAAATTTATCTATACTAATATTATAAAGCTGAAGAGTTTGTTTGTTTGAACGCGCTAATCTCAGGAACTACTGGTCCGATTTGAAAAATTCTTTCGGTTTTAGATAGCCCATTTATCGAGGAAGACTATAGGCTATATCATCACGCTAAGACCAACAGGAGCTGAGCAATGAGGGCAGAATCGTAGCGTGCCTTTGCGGGGCCCCGTATAAAAATTTGTTTGGGGGCCCTTAGGAAGGGTAAAGATTTCTCACAAAAGCGAACGTTGGGGGCCCCCTTGGCGCGGGGGCCCCGTATAATTGATACGGCAGATACGGGGGTAGCTACGCCCCTGCATGAGGGTGAAACCGCGGGGAACAGCTAGTTAAATATAAAAATAAAATAAACATTTACTTACCGAGCTACCATATCACCTGCGACTTCATCTAGTATGTTACTGTACAGCTTTATGGTTTTAGATTGTAACATTATTGGATTTACCGTTGTTCGGAACTTTTTCCAGGGCTCTCCATGGCTAGAATTGTGATCAAATATGATTTATTAATCATAACAATGTCTACTTTCCATTTAGATGATTTTATTATCATATTAACGTATTTTTTTAAGTGACCATCTCAAGGTCAACCAAAAAATATTGCTGCCATCAAACAAACTATTATATAAAAGGGAATGACCGCAATTTTGCCGATTTTTTGTAGAGTTATACTAAATTACAACTCTATTAGTATTTAATAACAGCTATTAAGTTGCAATGACATGCTATTGTATAACGTAACAATACTACATAATATGACTAATATAATTACTCTGTAATAAGTCCAGTAAGTTCTTCTGGAGTGTCTTTGATTTTCTGTTTTCTATAATGTTCGAGACTGGCGAATCCAGGCCGTTGTGGCATCCAATTTTCACTACGTAAGACCTGTAATAAATAGCATTATTTCGGAATAAGGGCTCTACTAGTAGTTGTTTGTATAGAATTTTATATTTCTTTTATACTATGGGTTACTTACCATTTTGAAGATAAACTTACTTTTTTCAAAGTTAATAAACAAAAACTGAATTGTCTCGTTAGAAAATAGTTTGGACGAAGTTTACAGACACACTGATTGTCGGGAAATTAAACTAACGATTTTAACTAGGTTTGTAAGCATAGTGGAGTGGTGAAATAAAAAACAAAAATACAATAAATTTTGGAAAATCTATTTTCTTAGAATCTATGGAATTTTTCTGTGAGTTACCACAGTAAACATATGGATTATTACGCGACTTCATACGTTTTGTTACTAATCAGTATGCAATGTGTGCAATGATAAAACAGACTGTAACAACAAACAGACTGACAAGACATTAGGCTAGATAAAACAATAATGCAGATGTTAAGTGTATATCGACAAATTATTGTTATTCCACTTAAATACCTATACTCAACAATAACACTTAACCGATTAATTAATTGTTTTTGAATCAGAAGTTTACTGTAGTTGTACAAGTAATCTGTGGTACCTACAACTAAGAATTTATCAAAATCAATTAACAAGTAGACTACCATCTTAAATTAAATTATATATAATAGTTTTTAACAGTCTATAGCGACTCTTATAGGAATCTTTGTTTTGAGACAAAGTGTTTTCCTAATTCAGGAGCCTATTGATTCACATTCAAGCTCTATTTATTATTTCAATAAAGTTTCATTTTATTTTCATTTGCCCAGATGTACTTACCTGAGCAGATGCTTCCGCGTCTAAGATAAAAATAAGTGTTGGTGATCCAAATACGCCATCCAACTTTACTATTGGGCCAAAACTATTATAAAGCGTATCGGCCATCGTTACTGGGTCAGAAAAGGAACCTGTAAATAAAATATTATTTAATATCAATGGTTCTTTACCTATTTTATGGGAAAAGATAATAGTATTATTATATCTCGTAGAAAGAAATACCACGTGAATCATCATGGATATTTGTTTTTTAATCATTGTTGTTGATAAATAAAGGATTTCCTGTTCGTAGTATTAACTCTTAATATGGTTTTTATTTTATTTTTTACTGAATCTTCACAGGTATTCTTACGTCAATTACATTAGAATAGAACAAAAAAAGGGACTGCCACTAACAACATTTAGTATAAATGTATCAAGTATGTATACGTATAGGTTTGGCACTCAACGAAATTGACATACTTTTTTCTTACAGTAGGTCAAATTCGTAAAAGATATGATATATTTTTAAAATAAATTTACTGTATTCCACTCTAGCAGTATTTAAATTGTTTTTTATTCATTTGAGTACGTAATCACGATATGGTTCAAAGAATACCTGCAAAACATAATTCTGATGGGGCAATTTTCCACCCTTTTAATCTTTCGGTTTTGTTGTATAAATTACTAGCAAACCGGGCGGACTCCGTTTCGCCACCAGAGACGCCTTTTCTTTGCTATAAACCTCACGGAGCCCGAGACCTTTCCAACAAATGCAAAACAGTGGAAATCGATTCGATCCGACTTATTTTTATATAGTAAAGAAGATTTCCGGTATGATGGCTACTGAGATAATTACGTTAGTGTGCACATTCTTCTCGATTTTATATGTGTAATAATTTACAAAATGTAACAAGTCATTAATTTTCTGTTCGCATATTTAATTTAAAATACCCAAGCTACACTAAATTCATTTTTAATTATTAATAAATAATTATTATAATTAATAAATTATAATCTATACTAATATTATAAATGCGAAAGTAACTTTGTCTGTCTATCTGTTACTTAATCACGCCTAAACTACTGAACCAATTTTTATGAAATTTGGTATGGAGATACTCGAGAAAGGACATAGGCTACTTTTTGTCCCGGGAAAATGACGTAATCCCGGAAATCCCACGGGAACGGGAACTATGCGGGTTTTTCTTTGACTGCGCGGGCGAAGCCGCGGGCGGAAACCTAGTAATTAATAAATCATTTCACGGTGCATTTACATCAAACGAACATAGAGCTAGAGCTAGAGCAAGAGCATTCTTTTGTGATATTTTATAACCGACTTGAAAAAGAGGAGGAGGTTCTCAATTCGGCCGGTACATTTTTTTAGTGTAAACGAAAACTCGCATTCAGTTTAGTATAAAAACAATGCATAGAATCTTTTCGAACGCACTAGAAGAACAACGAAAGAATGCTCTACGCCTGTTTAAACTAAAAGAATTTGACATAGTGAGGTTAGAATGACCATTCGCTCGTTTGATATAAATTCATCGTTATAATAATACTAGCGGTCCGCCCCGGCTTCGCCCGTGGTACATGTTTACGTCTTCTCTACATAAGAACTATTCTCGTACTTCAAGGAATATAATAAAAAAAGAATTATCGAAATCGGTTCAGCCGTTCTCGAGTTATGCGCTTACCAACACATTTTGCGATTCATTTTTATATATAAGACTAGCGGTCCGCCCCGGCTTCGCCCGTGGTACATATTTACGTTTTCTCTACGTAAGAACTATCCTCGTACTTCAAGGAATATAATAAAAAAAGAATTAACGAAATCGGTTCAGCCGTTCTCAAGTTATGCGCTTACCAACACATTTTGCGTTTCATTTTTATATATAAGAAGATTATACCTCCTGGCAAGAAATGCAGTGTTTGCCCAATAATTGGCAAAGACGATGGTCCAGGGATTTCCTTCCATGATTTAAGTTGCACATTCGGAGCTTGGTTCACTGTCGTGCTGTTAATTGCTACAGTTCTGAAAATATAAATGTTTCTTTCATACTATATAATTATTAATTTCTATAAAATAATCGTGTATCAAAAATGGCGATATGGAACATGCGTTTTATATGCGTTGTTGTTAATTTTGATGACGACACTAATTCTAACTGCCTTTTTATACTTAATTCTAATTGATCGCCATTAACGTCGTTAACATCAAAATATAATGATCTTTTAAAATTTTAACATAGATCTTGTAAATCTCAATTCTCATCAATAAAGCTCATCGTTCTTTAATTAAAATTCCAACGAAACAAGTTATTAAAAATTTGCTAGAGCCCAATGATTTTCAAAGGTTTTCCACCCTTGCATGTCAGATTTCGTATATTTGCAATTAGAGAAGTAATTTCAATTGATACATTCTCTTGCATATAAGAACGATATTTTTCCATAATATTAAATATAAAATGTATCAATAGTACTCAGCACATAAATCATCAATATGTCTTTAGAAATTAGCTAATTGTTTATTTAAGATAAAAATTATAAGCGGAGCAATCGGTAGATAATATTATGTCTTTGCAAGAAAGACAAATTCCACTTTATTATTAGATAATTATTAAGTAGAACAATAACAACACAGAAATAATTAATACTACTTATGCACTTTTAATGCAGAATAAACAAATTTCGAAAAACAATTTATTTTTTTGGCATATATCTCTAATTAATGATTGCTGACATTTATGTTTTTTTTGTGTTTAATTAATTTTATGAATAATTTGTGAAAATCTAAAGACAAATATTTTATTCTAGTACTTACTATAAATTAAGATAAAATATTAAAATTCTAATATAATCTGTAGATAAGTAGGGATTGTAAGGATACAAATGAAAATATAACATTTGAATTTGAATTCGTATTTGTTTGTAGTGCACGTAAACGAAGAATTCCAACAAGAACTACGCATAATACGGTTCTAGAGTATCACGATAAAGGACACTTACATGAATAATAATAGATGCATCAATAATTATAAAATTTTCCTCACCTGATAAATGCTTTAGTTACAGCTGCAGACAGCGCCGTCTTCCCAACACCCAGCATGTTTACGCTTTACCTTTCGGCACACGATTGTTTACAACAAATAAATAAATCACAAATATTTCGTTGAACGCTTCACGTTATCTCATTCGTCATCATATCGCTGTATTTTCACTGATTATCTCGCAATATAATTTATAGTTGTTTGTATGTGTTATGCTTGAACATTTACCGAGACGGGACGTAGCGGACTGAGATGAATACGATGCTAAAATAATATGACCTTCGTTCCATGTTTTGTAAATCTAATAGCGTCCGACGAATTTAAATCATAGGTACTGCGGTCAATACCGTAAACTGCTTTTTTATTCATGTTGTATTTATTGCACTTTTAGCTCTGGTTTATTTTGAAGAGATTCCAGCGTATAAGCAGGTAAAATATTTTCTCACCTTTTTTGGAGTTGGGTAGAGACTTTGCATATGAATTCATAGTTTTATTTTATTTATTAAGTCAATATTATAATATACTCAAAATAGAAACTCGATTGAACAAATATACGTAGATATATAATTTGTTTATAACCATACAATAGTCCTGACACATCACACAGTGTAGTTGCCCTAAAACCTCAAAAACGGCTTGCCCTATATTTATGAAATTTTATGCGTATAGGTATTCGGTGGGTCTGCGAATGGGATGTAATTTGTTATTCATAGTGTAAATCTATGTGATAAAGGTGTCTTGGCAAATATTGTTTGCCGGATCATTTAATAGATAGGTACCTAGTAAGTGTATTATAAGGACTTTCCGTACATGTAGATATTTATAATTAATATACATACTTACGAAGATAATTTTATGAATTATTGAGTTATCGATTATTTTTTGCATACTATATCGAAATAACATATTCATCTTTTATTTGTAAACAAATGTATCAGCAAATTACAACATGAATTACCTTTATAATAAGATATCGGCGATTAGCTTCACAACCGGTTGAGGTAAGGAGTGACCTCGTTCTTGATCTTAGATTTGCTATAAAAT
>CAJQZN010032155.1:765-20705 GCA_907164685.1 Colias eurytheme | reverse complement strand
AAAGCCATGATTTCTCACCTTATGCGCCAATACACAACCAATACCGTTGGCTGCCCAAATGTTTTTCTGGTCGTTCTTCAACACTTGCTTGTACATAGCGAGTGCTCTCTCCTGATGCCTCTTTTCACGATCCTTCTCCCGGCACGGCTGGTGAAGAGTTTGAAGCCAAACATTTCCTAAATAGAAAATAAATTCGTATTAATAATAAAAAACCTACACAACTACAATTAATTCAAAAAAAATAATATTTTCCTATGATACAAAGTACACAAACTACAATAATTGAATATCCTACTAATATTTTAAACTTCAAAAGTTTCTAATAATATATCGATGTTTGTTACTCTCTTACAAAAAACCTACTTAACAGATTTGAATGAAATTTTACAATATAATGGGTTGCACATCAGAATAACACAAGATCTAGAGAAATATTGCTGGTAAAAATATATTTCTTACAAGATTAAAAAAAACTATAATAATAAAACGATGTCCATCTTCTATTATCAAAAGAAATAAAACTTACCAAGAGCGATCAGCGAGTACGCATCGGTAGACGTGGACGAATTCTGCAATATCCTTTCAAATTTCTTCTGTCCCGGGCCCCACTCCTGTTGAGCTAAATGGAGGTTTCCCAATAGAGACCACGTGTCCGGGTGCTCTATATTAACTTTCAACGCTTCCTTGAACCAATCAGACGCTTCGTAGATCTGACCCTTGTCGCGCGCCATGCAACCTAACCTATCATTTGAAATCAATAAAATTAGAACATGATAACAAAAAAATGTATGCATAGGTAACTCAGGAAATTTTTTTTTTACGTTTATCACAGTTAAAACATGCTAGTATGAAATAAACACAAAAATTAAAATATTACCTCAAGTAGCAATCAATATAATTAGGATGTTCCTTCAATATATCCTTATACAGTTTTTCAGCTTTATTATATACACAGAGTGCTTCATTCAACCTAGCTAGATTGTACATAGTGGTAACAGCGATAGAATTATAGTATTGTGCGTCTAATGTTTTGGCATCTGCTTTCTCTCTGTAAAATAATATGTTAAAATGTGAATAATTTATTGGAATAAAGTATGTAAGATATGATATTGTGTTTCATTAAAGATCATCTCCAATTTAACCCTTTTAGTAAAAAAAATATGCAAAATACATGTTGTTTCTATAAACCATACCTTTCCAAGGCTTCTTCTAAATATTTCATAGCTTCAGGTAAATTACCAAGACGATAATGAAGAGCAGCCACATTATTTAGAATTTCCGCAGGGATGTCAGCATTGACCTTGTCTTTTAGAATCTTCATAGCTGTACTATACGCATTCAGTGATCCCTGAAATAATTTATTAAAATAAGTTATGAATATGAATTAATATAAAGATCAATATACAAAAAAGCCAAATTAAATTTGGTTAATACCTGGCATCAGTACACCTAAAAACATGACATCACATTTTTCTATTCTTCAAAAAATTATATTTAAAAAGCATTTGAATGCTATAAAAGTAAAATATCAAATTCAATATACCATCTCTTTAAAAAGAGCACAGTTTTATATGTCTAGTAAGTACTTACCTGTAAATCATTTTGTTCCAATATTTGTGCCAATTCAATCCAAGCCTCCACATCATCAGGGAACTGTTCAGTGACCTTCTTTAAGTGTTGCCTCGCAATGTCTCTTTGTAATTGTGAAGGAGAGTTAGCATACAACGATCCAAGAATTTTCATTGTCTCATAATTGCCAGGTTGCGCTTTAAGTACTTTTTCGAAACACTGTGCTGCCTGTGGGAAAATAAATGTAATACTTTTTTAGTTTTTTTACAAAGAATATATAGATAGAATTCTAATTTGTTTATTTATTAGTTGATTGGTAAAAGAGAGTTTATCATTAAGATTATGCAAATTAATAAATATAAAATAAATAACTAAATAGGTCTGCTTGAAAAATATAATAAATAAAATTCAAAAAGATAATTCTGAAGATGTAATGCATCTGCACCCTCTAATGTATAAGTTCTTACTGACTGAACTGAATGACTTACATTTTCAGTGTCCCCTCTGTAGATATACATTTGTCCAAGACCATAGTGCGGCAATACAAAGTTAGGAGGGGCAAACTGTGTTGCCTGATAATAATACTGAAAAGCCTGATCACAATCGCCTTGAGCATGAAAAGCTCTAGCTAGATGATGGCAACTCTCTGCCCTCATCGCTTCATTTTCTGTGTTATGAAATGCATGTAATGCAAGATGTTGCACTTTGCCATAATCCTAAAACAAAACAATGAATTAAATTGATTATTAAAAAAAATAACAAACATTATGGAAGTAAATTTCTTTCAGTAGTTTTATATAATATTATAAAAATTATACTGCACCTTCTTGAAGAAGAAATGGTTAGCCAAGTGGTTTAATACCATTGGATTTTTGGGATCAATGGCATATGCCTTAGACAGCATTATCACAGCCATTTTATTGGATTCACTCTCTTGTTGGTTGAGTTTTAATATTGACAGGCCCACAAGTGCTCCTACACATTGCGAATCAAGTTGTAATGCTCTTTCAAAAGCCATCCTGAAATTTTTGATAGTTTAGAAAAATGCAGTACGAATATGAGCTACAATCCTTATACCCAGCTAGAGGTTATAACTGGAATTTTTCAGATAAAATACACATTTGCTGAATATTCCATAATTTTCATTAAGAAATACCTGGTTACAATCAAACAAAATGGTACATAATAGATGTTATAGTTTTTTTTTTCACTGAAAACACTGTTTTGCACATTTAAGTTTAACCTTATGTATAACTAGCTGTGCTACGCACTACGCAGTCTTACACGCTGGGCTCTGCGACAGGAGTTGGTCTTAGCGTAATAATATATAGCCTATAGCCTTCCTCGATAAATGGGCTATCTAACACTGAAATAATTTTTCAAACCGGACCAGTAGTTCCTGAGATTAGCGTGTTTAAACAAACAAACTAGATAACAATAAATATACTTTACCTAGCTTTCTCCTGGTTATTTAATTTCATAAAGCAGTGCCCCATTCCCAGACGAAGAGCAGCAGGGCTGTTAGGGTTGGTTCTCAGCGCTTTTTTATAAAACGCTAAAGCACCTCTGTAATCCTTACGATTGAACGCAATACAAGCTTTACCAAGTAGAGAAGGCACATTGTTTGGTGATTGATTTAGTACAAAATTAAACTGTGTGTCTGCTTGCCCCATCTTATCACCTTCAAGCAGGCAAAAGTATGCACGGCCAAGTAAATGATTCTGAAATTGATTTTTAAGATTAAATCATTCATATGGGGCTATTCAGATTTTATAAAAATATTAATAGTATTCTCAACTAATGATATGGTTAAAATTATGAAATTTTAGGGTGGTTCAAATAAGCTCTACAAATAATATGTTTGCTGGTTTAAACATTGTATGTATACACTATACATACCTGGTCATACATAATAATTTTATCTGCCATAGTGTACAAAAGTGTAGCTTTTGTAAAAAGCTCTTTTTTCTTGTCTTTTGACTTTTCTTTATTTGCCTCTTGTACATAGTACGCGGCAAGCATGTCGAGAGCACGCATTTGGTCCCTTTCAAAGTCCCTATAGTCAATATTGGCATCCACTCGGGATGCCTCCAGTATTTTGAGGAAATCATCGATCTTTTTTTGTTTGTAGTACGCAAGCTAAATGGAAAAATATATAGATTAGAACTATAGATTTGTTTTATTTGAAAAAATTAAAACGATTCAAAACATTTTAGAGGTTAAAAGAATACTCACAGCGACATTGATCCAAACATTAAGTTGAGAGCGTTCTTGTTGTAATATACTCAAAACTTCATCACCTGATGGTAGTTGTTCTGGGTCGAGCTCAATCACCTAAAGTATTATGAAAACAAAATGTAAATTGCTGATGACAATTCATTCCAGTCGTAAACATAGTATGAGAATATGATAAGTCTTACCTCATCGGTGCTCATCAAAGGTATTTCGAGCGACATTTTAAAGCTTTTTTTGAGTGCCTCTATCACAAATTAAACATTTTAGATGGATGAAAAATAAAAAATTATTTTAAATTCACTGAAATTCTCGCTTGAACTTGATACGCGATCGCGAAGTTGACAAGTATCACAGAAGTATCGGCGTCTGTCCAGATCCTGTCACTGTCATCAAATCAACTACAAATGTCAAAAATCAAAATCATGCCTGAGTACAAGGCTATTTAGTTTTATTCAAAATCTAACCCTACATTCTACTTAAACATAAAACTACCCCGTGATAAATCAAAGGAACTAAATTGTTTCTTGTTATTTCTTGTGAGAAGTAGAGTGTAAAGCTTAGAGTATATATACTATCTATAGAGTGAGAATAACCAAGTGGGAACAGTAGGCACAGGTGGGAACAACACGACGTTCCCGCCGCGAACGCTCGTAGGGCGCTTGTGCACTACAAGGAATTTTACTGTCCGGCATTCCGATTTTTTACGGTCCGGTGTGGCATGAAAAAACCGATGAATTGCACCTGTCCGTCTTTACTCGGATCAGTGCGGTACATATGGCGGTATAATGCTATCATAAATGATTGTTTTCGCATTTTACAAGAAACGAGTAAAAATATAGAAGGTGAAATATTATATTACTTCGTTATAATAAAAAGTAAAGTTCCGTAAGAGATTTAAAATGCGTGTTTCACTTATTTATTTTAATCGGTGACGAGGAGCTAAATCTAGGTATTCCCACTTGAACTCTAATTTACCAACACTTAGATAATAATTATAGGTCAATGCTTGGTCAATGTATATAAAATAACAATACCGACTTCTCAAATCTCATTGCCAGCTAAAAGAAAGTAAAACAAGAGTTTGCTTTCAATTGGCATATGCAATAAAAAGAGTAAAATCCAAGCAAGTGGGCACTCAAAAACAATTATACCTACAGCGACTCGTAAACTCAAAAAACCATCCGGAATAGGGAAAAGTAAAATGTCGGACAGTAAAATTACGTACAGTGCACAAGCTAGTATTTAGATTAATTGCGTGCCATACCGGACCGTAAAAAATCGGAATGCCGGACCGTAAAATTCCTTGTAGTGGACAAACGCCCGTAGTCGTGGTTGAGTGCTGTCGAAGTGCGTTGCTCTGGAATTTTTTTCATATTTACGAACTAGCTTCCGCCCGCGACTCCGTCCGCGCGGATGTCGGTCTGCGCGTGGATGGTTTATTTTATTTCTCCATTTTGAGTAACTCTGACAATGACATCTTATAAATTATATCTATTGGACCCAAATACGGCTAGGCCTATAATAATACGCAACGTGTTCGCGGTTCTACAGAACAACGTCTATGGATAAGACTGAAAAATTAAGATTAATTTTTATTCTACGTATTTTTCCAGGATAAAAAGTATCCTATTTTACGCCCAGGATAATAAGGTATAATTATACCAAGTTTCATCGAAATCGAACAGTTAGTTTTCACGTGATGTCTTCACATACAGACAGACAGACAGACAGACAGACAAACATTTTTTTAATCACATATTTGGGTTTGGTATCGATCCAGTAACACCCCCTGCTATTTATTTTTTCAATATTTTCAATGTACAGAAATGACCCTTCTACAGATTTATTATGGGTGTATTCCGTTATGCACTGCGACCACTGTAAGGTGTGACGTCAATTCAGTATACTGTGAAGCTGTTCCTTTATAGCTAGTTATACTGGTTACGATTTAAAACGGAACGCAATCCAGTATACTGTCAGCCGCATTTTTTGACGCAGCATTCAAATGAGTGTATTAAAGTTTTCTAGAACATAAAAATAAACTGTTTTGGAGTACTGTCCAATTAAAAATATTTTAATTAATATTAATTGTAAATTGAATTTATAATATAATAAAAGTAAGTACTTTTTCATAAAAAAGAATAAAAAAGAACTTTCAGCTCGTATTGAACATTTTCAACACAGTCTAATAAAGTTAATTTTTGCAATTCTTCCATTGTTTTATTTATTAATCCAAACTAATTACAGAACTTTAAAATTTTCTGATTAAACTGTAGCTTTGTTTATAAGACGTTAGGCACTCGAGTGGTTTTGACTTTTGACTGATCATATTTATTTGCTCTGTGGACTGATCACGTGATCAAAGTACTGCGAGTACCTTACCTCGAAAACGCCAGTGCTCACAGTAGAATATGGCGGTGATTAATGACGTCATAAATTTCCCTAGGGTACTGCGACAGTATACTGGCAGTCCATAACGGAACGAATTTTTCTACAGTGATAGCACTGTGCATTGGTTGCAGTGCATAACGGAAGACACCCTATATGTATAGATAAACATGGTGAATTAATGTGCAGTTCTATCTTGCAAAAACGATACTAGAAAATACACAAAATTTAAATCCAGTATCACATTTCATCAGTAGCCTATAAGCGCGTAGCAGTTAGCACTGTACGATACAGTACAGTGTACTGTGTACGACTGTACACAGTGCACTGACTACTAGACTTAAGTACAGTGCCTGTGGTACAGTCTGTACCGTAGACAGAGTTGGTTTCTCTGTCTACGGTCTGTACCACAGGCACTGTACTAGAATAAGATGTCTATTACTATAATACTTGCTCTGTGATGTCAATAGTTGACAATGACATATTAATATTTTGTAACTCTGTGAATAGGCCTTCAGCTAAGGCCTTCAGGCTTCAAATTTCAAAACATGTGCGCGAAAAACAAATAATAAAAATATACGAATACGCGGTATTTATATAATATGTAATCACGAAGGTAAGTAAAGTGGTGAACATAAAAAAAAAATACTAACTAGTAAGCCCTACATATATATAACATGTGGCTCCATAAATAGCTCTGGAGTCTTGAGTTTTGTGGTCTCTACTTCAATGAAAAATTATTTATCTACCCCTTGCCCTTATTTTTTATTATACTCGCTTTTTACTTTTTTAGTATCTACATAAAATACAATATACTTTTAATATTCGATTTTAACAAAACAACATAGGTTGTCACTTGTCAGTTTCAACACAACAATGAATTCACCACAAGGAAAAAGAATAACATATAAAAGAAGGAAGCCAAATAAATATTTTGAGAAATGTCTTAAAAATCTGTTGGTTGATGCACAAGCAAAAAAAAGTAAGCATGAACCAATATTTAGAACAGCATTAAATTCCCTGTCCCAATATCCATTACCTTTGAAATCTGGAGCTGATTGTGCAATTCTTAAAGGGTTTAATAAAAAGATATGTTTATATTTGGATCAATCTTTGAAGAATTCTAAATGTATAAGCACAGACAATAGTTTGGAAGTAATAAATATTGATGATGATGATCCACCCAGTGCCAGTGAAGTAGTGGAAAAGGTTACTGATAAAAATCAATCCGATACATCTCTAAACCAAAAACAAAGAAATATCTATAAGCCTGCCTTTAGATCAGGCGGCTATGGAATACTTATGGGTCTATTGGAACATTCAAAGAAAAACAATGGAATTTCTTTAAAAAAAGGTGAACTGATTGAAATAGCTCAAAAGTATTGTGAAGAATCATTCACAGTGTCTAAGTCTGTAAGGTATTCCGCTTGGTCAAATATGGGAAGATTAATAAGTAAAGGTCTTGTGAAAATGGTAAAACATAAGTATGCAGAATATTCTCTGACAGAAGATGGCACTTCATTGGCAAATAAGTTATGGGAGGAAAATAAAGATAAACCTTCTATCAATAATATGATATTTCACAAATCTCCACCACAAGAAACTAGAAGTCAAATTATTACAAACCCCCTTCCAGAATTAATCAGAATAGATAATCCAATTAGAATTAATGAAGATAAGAATAATGATACTGAAGGTGTTCCACAATTAGCTACAAGTATAATTACAATGGAACCAAATTCATTTGATATTATATTAATAATTGATAAACATGAAACTCATGGGTGGGTTTCTTTCACTTATTCTATCCTATTTATATACTTAAAATGACACATAAAATGAACACTTATTTATATTTTACACACCTTTTTTTAGAAACGCAAATACACCAGACCCATTTCGTGTTTATCCTGATCTCAATTATGAGGCAAGAAGTCTTAAAGTGGGAGATTTTACATGGATTGCAAGACATAAAACTAATGGGACTGAACTAGTTCTACCATATGTTGTTGAAAGAAAGAGGATGGATGATTTAGGATCAAGTATAAAAGATGGTAGATTTCATGAACAAAAATTCAGATTGCGTAAAAGTGGTTTGCATAATGTTATATATTTAATAGAATCATATGAAAAGAATAAGCATGTAGGATTGCCATTGCCATCTCTTTTACAAGCACTTGCTAATACTAGAATTCAAGATGGATTTAAGGTATATGCAACTGATTCATTGGTGAAAACAAATAGATTTCTGGCTATGATGACAAAGAGGCTGGATGAAGAATACAAGGTAATTTTAGAATACTAAAAAAAATACCAAATCAAAGGATTTAAGAACATATAAAGTTAAATGTTTATAGTATAATGCCATCTATAATGGTTTTATTTCAGGGTAAATTCTTGCAAGGTTCAAGTTGTGACCCAGCTAATGGCATGCTAATGACATTTGAGTATTTCAATAAAGCATCTATTAAAAACAAGGTATTAACCGTCACAGAAATGTTTATAAAGATTTTGCTTCAGCTGAAAGGAATGTCTGTTGAAAAAGCTTTAGCAATAACAAATGTGTACAAAACTCCAAAATCATTGCTAACTGCATATGAAAGTTGTTCTCAAAAGGAAGGAGAATTTTTACTTGCTAATTTAAAATATGGCGACCTAAATCGTAATGTCGGCCCCAGTGTAAGTCTTGCTGTATTTCATTTATTTACATTTTAGCCCATTTTAAATTATGTATATTGCAAATATAAATCATGAATGACTAGAATATTAACAAGAAATCATGTATTTTTCTAATTTAAATAGGTATGTGTAAATAAAGATTTTTATTTAATACATTTTACGTTATTAATTCATTGATTTTGTAATATAAATGAAAGAGCATTATTGTTTAAACATTTATTAAACACAACTATTGAATGTGACATGAGTGATGTCCGAGTAATCTATTATAAATAGTTCAGATTTAAGAGCACTTTAGGATGGAATCAACTTTCGTCAGTATAAAACAAGGGTAAATAATTTGACAGGATAGTTTGGCGCAATTACTGTTTTATTTGAGACTCAATAAAAAAGCTAGACAAATATTTGTGAGAAATACAGAGATTCTGAACAGAATGTTCTAACCTAACCTTGGTTAGATTAAATTTTTAGACCCTCATTTTCGTAATCACATTTTCCTCTTAGTTATAAACTTACACCTATATACATGTTAGTGCAGTTACTTAGGCGAATTTTGGAAAAAGACGTGAAACAAACAATATATGGTTGAGGAGCGAATGGCACAAAATAATACAAGAGTAAAATTGCCTAAGGCTTAGTTGCACTCGAAATACTCAACATTTACATATATAATATATTTATAAATTTTAAAACTCTATTATAAATTCAACACACAATATTATAGAATATCAGTTTAGCAAATTTTCAGATCTTAGAAAAGATTACTGTTTTAGATCACAAGTGCTCAAATATATACACACATTTTTTAAAGTTAATATTTAGAAGAAAAATTAAAATTAAATGCCAAATTATGAATGTAACATAAAACTAAACTACAGATTAGTGGCTCATACAGATCTAGTATATAAATTCGGACATGTTATAAAAATAATAACCAGCCACCATAATATTACACAATCTTTACGTAAGAAATTTATCTACACGCAATAAAACCCTGTTATAGATTTTTTGACGTATTAAAAAGTGCACTTAAAATTAACTAATAAAACTTAATCAAATCTCATCCAGATATAAAAATTGAGTATTGTTTTGCTGCAATGAAGTTGATTCTTTCAACTTTCCCTCATAGAATCAGAAAACAAAAATGAACTCATTAACTAAAATGTAATGTTATTTATAAATTATACTTATTTAAATCTTGTTTAAAATGAAGAAAAAACAATGCTCTAACAACATTGCAGCAAATACATTATAACCCAAGGTTACAATATAATAAACAAACTTAAAATAGCTTGGTGCACTTAAAAATATATCATTATACTTAAAGAGTGTGGTAGTTTCTCTCAGTTTGATTTTTGTAGTACTTGAAGCCCATGAAGCCGATAGCAAGGAGTCCCAAAGTCAATATGATGCCTCCAATGAAACTAGGACCATCAAATCTGAAATAGCAATTTGTAAAATGAATGAATATAAAAAATAGTTTGGGGTCAATAATTAGAATGAGAAGAATTGACAACATGAAAAAAAATTGAATTATAATAGTACATACCTAATTAATAATTATTATAAAATTAAAATAAATAACCGCTAAAAATTAAAATATTCTCTTTTGAAAAACATCTTTGTTTCTTTCATACTACTAGCAGCTGTGTCACACCTCCGTGGACGAACACAGAAGTATGGATTTATTTTCTTGTGTTATTCTGTTACCTACATAACCTACTTGACTGCCAAGTATCATCTAAATCCGTCCAGTTGTATTTTCGTGAAAGAGAAACAAACTTTCTTACGTTTCGCGTTTATAACATAAGAACGAAAAAGAAAGTATTGTTTTTTAGTTTAAATGCTTACACATCATATTTTATTCGATTTTAAGAAATAAGAAGGTCTGTGGAATGTTTTTAAGTTGAAGCACATGAATCAAGTGGAAACTGTTCTCTGAGACCTGTTTTAAAATTTAAATATTATCTGTGTTTGTAAAAGCAAGATATGCATCTTAATTTTATAGATTTATAAAATCTCATTTCAGATTACATCAAATTTATGCTGATTATTAATAGGTATGAGATAGTAGGAAAATCGAATTATACATAACTAACGGCCCGCCCCGGCTTTGTTTGTGGTACATGTTTATGTTTTCTCTCCATAGTATAAATATTCCTCATTCTTAAAGGAATATTAAAAAGAAAAGTATAAAATCGGTTAAGCCTTTATCGAGATCTGCGCTTACCAATACATTAAGGCCTAATAATTAGGCGATTCATTATAATTTATAATTATATAGAAGACTAGCTTTCCACCCGCAGCTTCGCCCGCGCAGTCAAAGAAAACCCGCATAGTTCCCGTTCCCGTGGGATTTCCGGGATAAAACCTATCCTATTTCCCAGGGTAAAAAGTAGCCTATGTCCTTTCTCGGGTATCAAAATATCTCTATACCAAATTTCATGGAAATTGGTTCAGTAGTTAAGGCGTGATTGAGTAATAGACAGACAGACAGTTACTTTCGCATTTATAATATTAGTATGGATATAGTAAACTAACCCTGATCGTGCTTCAATGGGATGAACTGCAGCATCGTCCTTTGGTGCAACAGTAGGTTTTGTGGGCTCACTAGGTTTCTCAGTAGGTACTGGAACGGGGGTTTTGGGTGCTTCGTCCGTTTTGTTCGCTGGGGCTTCTTGAGGCTTGCCCTGAGGGGGGATTTCGACTTTCTTTTCTGTAGTTTTATTATTGTCTGTGGTCGGTACTGGCGCAGGCGCAATAGGTTTCTCGGGAGCGGGAGCGGAATCTACAGGTTTTGCAGGTGCTTGTGCAGCTGGACTAGCAGCTTGTTCGGATTTCACCTGTGAATTGGGATTGGGTGTTGGACCGGGTACTGGAACAATAATGGGAACTGGAACAGGAGCAGTGATTTTAGGCGCATTAGGGGCTACAGGCGCATTTGGACTAACTGTGACTGGAGGCTGTGATGGTAAGGGGGCTGGTGGGGATGGAACACCAGGTGCACCTGAAAATAAAAAGGTTTTGCTTATGCTTCAAAAGTTAAAGAACATAACATTACTGTATTGTATTTGGTAGATAGAAGGTTTAGAGACACATAAAAGGTGACATTTTCAAACTTAATTGTTTAATTTATTAATTGGAATAATTTATGCTTATCAGTTTCATAAATGGGAAGAGACTGCAACATTTTGACTTGAAATAAAGGATAAAATATATGATGTAATACCAAAGTATTACAATAATATAAGAGATATCAGATAATAATATTATAAAGCTGAAGAGTTTGTTTGTTTGTTTGAATGCGCTAATCTCGGGAACTACTGGTCCGATTTGAAAAATTCTTTCGGTGATAGATAGCCCATTTATCGAGGAAGGTTATAGGCTATATATCATCACGCTGCGACCAACAGGGGTGGAGCCACGGGGGTGAAACCGCGCGGAGCAGCTAGTAAGAGATAATATTTGTGAGTCCAAACTGTTGCGAAACAAACAATTATTTTCTAATATAATTTTTTTATGGAAAACCAAACTAAGCAGTCTTTTTTACAACCAATTTAGAATTAATTCAACCTCATGTAGGCTTGATACACATTCATACCGGTTATGCAAATTTGAATATTTTTAAACTGGTATTATAACATTATTTTGGACCTTATCAACAATCTATTGGAATAGAGTTGACATAACTACTTTACATATTTGTTAATCTAATGATGAGCTTCTAAGTAAGACAATATTCAAGATAACAAGACTTGCAATAAAAAATATATAATGTAGGTACTTGTTAAACATTGGTTAAATTCTAACTGCATAGGTACATTGTTTACTTAATGATAATATGAATTTCCAATTACAAGTATCTAAGGTCATTTACATAACTATTTTATCACAGTAATATACTTTCCATGCCCTCTAATTATGTATTAATTGAGACATAATGTAATAAATATTAAATACACTTAAATAAATGATTTTTCAACATCATATTTACAGTAAATATAATTAGAGTTTAGACCAAGCAAAAGATAAGATGACATGTAATTCTATATTTTTCCTGAGGTTGTTGATATTTGTAAAAGATATGAGTGCAAGCCAGTGAAGTGTAAATAATTCACATGCATGTGTATACATTTGAAAGTTCCATGCAACCTTTACTAAGGCCTATGAAATTATTTTTAGAAAATACCAACCAATTATTATGGCACAAGTGATACCTATTATAATAATCGCTCCTACAATTACCTCAAGACACTGTATTTCAATAGTTATGTATGTAAATGGTAGTGTTCAGCGTCTGACGAACTGGAAATTACTACCTTGCAGTTTAAAAGGAAATCTAGTTGTAGTAGAGGTGCAAACATTGAAATATGTTCTTAGAAACATAAGTTTGGATATTGACTTTGGTTGATTGATAATGCATATAATATGAATATGGTTTTTTTAAGGAACTAGCTTTTCGCCCACGGCTTCGTTCGCATAGTTTCCTTTCGCATGAGATTTCCAAGATAAAAACTATTCTATGTCTTTTCTTGGGTCTCGAATTATATCCGCACCAAATCTCATCTAAATTTATAAAATTAGGATTATAACAATATCTTGCTTGATATAAATTTTATACTTAGTTAAATTCAACATGCGGATACATGAAATGTACGGACACAAAACAATAAATGCTAGGTAAAGCTAAAGTTTAGCTTTGTTTATAAAATTAAAAATATTTTTATTTTTCTGTATGCATCATGTATCGAAACCAAAACAAAGAATACACTATGTATGATACCGAGGTTAAATGCCTGCATTATCTGAGTATAATATGTTTCATTATTTAGCCGATCATTAAACAGTTATTTATTTCTTAATTGCAATCTATTAAAGCGAACATTACTTTCCCTCTGAATTCTTTCGTCGCAAGTCACTTTTTTGTCGTAAAAACTCTCTGTATAATATTATCATGAATCTTACTAGAAAAATAAACCATACTTCTGAGTAAATAAAGCTATTTTCTGCAATTTCTGGCTTATTGAAAAGGAAAATAATAAATAATAACTTGTCTCATACCATTGGAGACAAAATATGGTGCAATACTCATTAGTGATCAACTATTGAGAATAACTTGTTTTGTAATCGTTAACACAAGCTATCCATGAGAAAAAATGAATATATAAACGCAGTATAATTTGATGGATGCCAGATTGTTCTGGTAATCTTACCTTGATTATCAGCAGGTTTGCCGAGGCACAGAGACAGCGATAATAAACACAAAAATATTACTTTCCTCATATTTTCAATAGGTAATTACACTATATTTATTAAAAATACACGTCGGAAAGTACTGCTACTACGAATACAAATTACAAACGCCAGCAATAGATAGAGATAGGTGCGGTGCGTATCGTGATTGTTTTTTTTATTAGTGCGATTGACGGCATTAGAGCGGAGTCTTTTTGAAGTAGCTTAATGTTGCCAGATAAATGAATTTTTTATTTCAAACATTTATCTGTTCCAAGATCTGTTCTATGCAGAAGAAAACAAATTGTCATGTTAAATTATTGGATATTTTACTTTTTTATTCTTTCTTTTTGTTGGTTGCAAAAATTTCAGGAATCTTTAATTAAAGCGATATTTACTTGGACTTTTTATTTAATCCGCTCTTAAATCCGCTACATTGGTGTTGGAATACTGGCATGTCGCAGGGGCAAGAAAAAATTAGAATAAAATTTTGATTGTTTTTAAATTAATAGAACACTAGAAATAGCTATTTAGCGCCATTTGTTTTAATTAAATTTTATAATTTATAATTATATTAAGTTAATATTTAAGTTATCTAAGAGCAATAAAGGATAAATAAATAAATAAATAAACACTACAGATTTTTTTTGTGGGATATACTAGTGTGTATTAATAAATAGCAGGAGTATGTACCTACAGGCTAGTGTTCTGTGATAAAAAATAGGCACGTGTATAGTACGTTTTATCCGTTGAAGTAGTTCACAAAAAAAATCGTAAACAATTTTATTAATTTATTTATTAAGCTTTGGGACCTTATCTAAGGACAATAATATAGAATATGATAATAGTTATTAGGTACTATTTTATTGAAAATTTACATTTAACTATCCGTTCGTTCGTTCGTGCGTCTCAAAAAGAATAATTTTTAACCATCTATGTAAACCCTAATTCATAATTGTAATACTGACTACTGTGCTATTATGTACGATAAGATACAGGTGTTCGGTGTTCCAGAGGTTGCAGCTTTTGCTAAGTAAAGACTATTTTATTTTTATTAAAAACAACATGTATTTTTCAAAATGAAATATTTTATTAAAGTCTGTAATGTACGTTAGCGTCAGGTGCAAGATTTAATCTAGGCTCTAAGGTCTGATCGTCTGAAAGCCCGTATACTTACATATACATTATTTATACTCTTTGACTTACATTCTATATAATACTAAACTTTGTATTAAAATTTACCTTTTACATTTTTAATGTTTAGGTACCTGCATCAACAAAAAATTATTATTTATTGTGGTCAAGAAGGTAATTAACCCCATTTAGGTATGTTTGTTTTCAGTCGTCTATAATATTGTGTCTATTGCCACTTCTCCAACGAAAAATGAAACAGAACCTTGTTCATACTTATGTTAACTATCACTTATTTAAGCAAAGCGAAGCCTAGCCTTGCCCGACCCTGAGCCCACGATTAAAAACCTGTTGCATTTGGCTTTATTTTCACTTGCCTTTCATATTTTCGACGGTGAGTTTATTATTGAATAAGTATCACCGGTGCTAATTGTCACTTCGGGTTTGATTAACTCTTGTATTTTCATTCAAGGCTGAGTTTAATTTAAATGTGAATTTCAATCGAAGCTTTTGTACAGCTTCAATGACATTTGTGATTTGTGAATTGCCTTCCATCAGAGTATATAAATAGCTTTGATGTTATGTGAAATGTCGCGAAGGGTCTTGATTACTTTTGGTACAAATATATTTCTTTTGGCAATGCTTTGGTTATGGGGTAATGGCGATTTAAATTTTGACTCAATAAAAATTTCCTCTTCTTTGCCAATCTCTCAAGTCTCAGTTTCATAATCTTTAAATTTCTATGAATAATAATAAATAAATAAAGCTTTAAATATCTATGAATTAAAGCTTTGAATATCTATGAATTAAAGTTTTATTTTTGTAGATAAGCTTTCCTCTTATAGCGTAGGTATAGAAATGCTAGGTAGGTATATTTCCCTCCGAAATTGAGAAATTAAATCATTAGACTTTAGAGAGTAGTTAATTAATATGATGATTATATTTTTAAGTATCTGGTTTAAGACGTAACATAAGGTTAATAAAGCTCTAAGCTTCCCCTATATCATATATTTAACTAATTGAAAAGATAAACATAATATAGTCTATGCTACCTTATAATACGGCTTTTATGAAACCACAACCAGTCTAATACCCGTCTATGCCATCGAACGCAATAAGCCCCTACTCTATAAACCTATGCATACAGGTAGACGTACCTACATATATAAACTATAACACTGATTAAATATTTTAATGGAAAAAATATTTTAATGGTTACGTAAGTATATAAATCCTTAGTACCTAATACCTATTACCTACAAAAGGTGATATAAGTATACATATTATGGGCAAAAGATGGCATAGGTCATTTTTGCCAAAAGCATAGGTAAACATATCTAATGCAAAATTTAATTTATTTTATTATTTTATTTTAAGTAGGGATGTAACGATACATGATTTTGCCGATACGATACCGATACCGATATTTGTAGTAATGTATCGGCGATACCGATACCGATACCGATATCGATGGCTTGGTAGAAAAATAAATAGTGAATTATGCATAAAAAGTTACCAACATTTAACAGAGACAACTGTTAATCGTATTCTTTTAAATAAAAATGCCAAATCAAAAAACAACAAAACCGTTTATTTTAGTATTATTATTTTACGAAGTCTGTTAAACTTTAAGTAATACACATACAATCAGTACCTAATAAAAGTTTACTATTCTGCCGTCCTTTAACTAGAAAGCCGTTAAGCCCACGAAGTGAGTTTCGAGTAAATGGCAAAAAACACGGAAATCGTTATTTCTTAAAAATTATGACACTTACAATAATTATTGTGAGATACATCGATCGACATTTAATTATATATAAATATTAGTTTTTACCCAGAAACTGTTATAATTTATTTTTAAATTCACTTTTTCTCGTTTAGTTCAGCATAATAATCTGAAAATTTTAACTATTTACTGGACAAGACGGCCGTTCACATACCATAGCGACTTTTTAGCTAAGTAATTTAGTATTTTTATTTTCATTTTGTGATTTTTTTTTTATTTAGTAATAAAATGCTTACCTAAAACGTCGTTAAGCTACTACATATAACTACTTTTAAGCTATGACTTTCGTTTTAATTTAAATTTCAAAAACTTTATAATCAGCGTTTAAGGGTTTTTGGATGCTTTTGTACTATGATTCTATATAGTTGTACTAAATATTAATCTTACTAATGTTAAAAATTTGCTGCTGTCTGAGGCTTTGCTCTCGGGAATTACATCCTCTAGGTCAACCATCAACCAATGGAAAGGAAAAGGATCAAAAGCTTTTAGGTTTAAGTATTAAGGATTTAAACACTATCTAAATTTAGTGTCTTATTGTGAGTAACAAGTATTTTAAACTCTTTTACTAAATGACTCTTTTAAGTTTTCGATAAAATTAACCTTTATTTCTCGTCATGTTCACGTTTATTTCATTACAGTGGCTCATTAAGGGGTTAAGATTGAGATAAATCTTCTCGCTTTTCTTTTTTGGAACCGTATATTCATTTAGAATTGCAATTTTAACGTTTTTTTATAAATATTCTTCTGCGAAGCCATCATACGAGTCACGGATATGTGAGTACATATAGAACCACAAACATATAAACATAAATCGTTTCCTGAAAAAAAAATTAAGACTTGTGCACAAGGTTTTTGAAAAAATAAAACCCTGGTTTCAATAGGGCTTCAAGCTCTTACATGTGGGATGCTCTTAATAAATAATGTAGAACCGCTTATCAAATGATTAGAAGACTCTTTCATCCACATTCAGAAAATATAATATACCAGAAATCAGAATATGTGGAAAATAGCAGGAGGTAGAAAACTTTTTATTTGCTACTATGTAAAAAATACAAATCTTAATAATCTAATACATATAAAGATAAGAAAAAATAGCAATAGTTGCAAAATGGACTCCCCGTCAGCGGGTCAAAGGTAGTGTACTCCTAACAATTTTTGTATCACCATCTCTAGTACATTGCTTGACAGTCGATTACTAATTCCACCCAAGGGGTAAATTACATAATTAATAAATAGTTTTAAAAATTAAATAGTACAGACTGTCTTTCTTCTCTTTCTCGGTTACAGAGACAAATCAGAGTCTAAACAGAGAAGTACGATTAAAAGTTTGCACTGTCGTAACCATTACCTACCAAATTTTCGTAACTTTGACTTGTTATATTTTCCGTAATTTAGCTGCTAGATTGTTTAAAACTTAGTAAACCTGATCAGAAACAATACGTCTTGTAAAAGAAAATCAAAAACAATCGGTACTCTGCTTGGGAGCGACATTATTTCATCATCACTCTCATCCCCAAAACTGATGCATCACCAGAATCGGATAACTGCCTTTTAGCTTAAAAATGAGGGTTAGCTGCTTTGTAGCTAAGCAAAAAAGTGTTATTAGAATTTTTCCTAAATAAAATTACTTAACTAAAAAAGCGTTAAGGGCGAGTAACTGCAAATAAGGTAAGGATTTCCATTGGAATCGTTATATGAAAGCATATCATAAAGCAGTTATAGTCCTTTTGCGTCCCTATAGTCAAGTATAATCTGATAACGTACTTTTAGTCAAGTAAAAAGCTAAAAAATAATAATTAAATCTGGCGGTTAAGGTACTTTTAAGGAAATTTAGCGAAGTAGTGTTGGTTAGACGCTTTCAAGTTATGGAATCGCTGAAAATTGTGACACTTAACGGCTTACAATATTTTACATATTTTTGTAAGAGTAATGATTCTTAGACAGAAAGATAGAGAATTCTGAACTCTATCACCCTACATTTAAAACTGAAAATTGACCATTTGAGGGTTAACGGCTTTTTAGTTAAAGGACGGCAGTATTGGTAGAGTTTTTTCAGAAAACAAAGTGCGCACGCGCGGGCGGCCTCCCGCATCGTTCATTGGGCGCGGATTTTTGAATTACATATTTGATATCAAAAAAATTGGTTGTTTGTAAAGTAGGTTTACGATCGAGATGTTTACGTGATAACATAATGCAGTGGCAGCGCTCGAGATGAAACGGGAGATCGGTCCGTCTCTCTCTCGTTATACCTGCGATCGCGCTCGTGAGGTTTTGGTGTGACACAAGTTTATGAACATGTCACCCGACTAAAACGATTTTAAAAACGTTATCACGTTAAAAATTAAAAAAATTCAAAATTATTTATTTCTTTCCTTTACATAAAGAAATTTGTGATTGGAACACTCCTAGTAAGCAAATAAAATGCTGGTGTCAGGAGGTTCCGCTCTTCCTTAACACTATTACAGAAACAGAAATAAAACAATATCAATGAATACAATGCAAAAACATAAAAGAAAAGAAATAGTTAATTTAATAAAAAAATATCGGTATCGGTTGATTTATTATCGGCGATACCGATATATCGGCTTGCCGATATATCGGCCGATATATCGGTATCTGTATCGGTATCGTTACATCCCTAATTTTAAGCATATGAAAATCATATAGGTACATACTTAAGTAATATGTACCTGTTTAGTATGTTAAACATTTTCTGACCAAAGTTAATAATAACTTTCAGAACATAATATACTTAAATATCTTAGTATTAACCGCTCATATGCTTGAGAAAAAAAAAATGACCCCTTACTTAGCTACGCGCATCCACAGTTGCAAAAACACGATCGAGAATCTTGTTTCGCGCAACTGTGGTTGCAAAGCGACTTTCTTATTTCAATTGATTATAAACTCTATTTCATAC
>CAJQZN010032154.1:0-16929 GCA_907164685.1 Colias eurytheme | reverse complement strand
AATAAAATACGATGTAAACAAATATGTGAACAAGTTGTAATTACCTACTCTTATATTTTCGTTTTATGCTAAGCGATTGATAAAGCGTTGATTCATTAGTTTTTATGTTTGGTTCAAGACCACAAATAAATAATTAACGGTAAAGAAAACTGAATTTACGATCGCATTCAAAATCTTTTTGAATAAATTGTGGTGTTTGTAATTTCAATTATTAAAACTTGACGTTTAATGAATGTTACGATAAGGTTACGATATTTTACTGGCTTTTAATTTTATTTTTATAAAATGAACATTGAAATCCTTTGGAAAACCACCATAAAGCTAATTGCAATCTTCGCGACTTCGTTGCTCTTGGTCAAAACTACGTGCACCGTATAATTAAGTACCTAAATATTTCAAAGAAGTATTAATTAAATTTTATGAACGTAATACGTTCAACGTATCTCTTAAGATTTTAATTTAGGTTTCATAATTATTGAAAAATATTTTTTTATGTAAAATGATTGGTTACTAACAAAAATAAAATAGACAGAACATTCTGTTTCAGTAAGCAGGCTTCAAGATTGTAAAAAATTAAATATGATTTCCCACGTCAAAGGCTTACGCAGTCGCCTCCCACGGTCATCTAATCTCGGGTCCATTTCATTCATAGATTACAATAGGCTAGTCTATGACGATTCAATGAATCATGTTTCATAGGTATTATAATACATGTCATCACTCGTGGCTGTGAGTAAAGGCAAGAAGCACCTGCAGTATGACTCTACCTGAACCTCTTTTCAATACTTTAAACTTTCCCACAACGACTTTTTAACCGATTTTTTTTTTAATTTGAAATAAAATTATATTTAAGTTTGAAATTTTCAATCGACTTCAAAGGTTATCAAGCCGAGTGTAGTACATAGTTAGTAATATTTTTTGTGTTGTGAATTGTGATTATTCTGATAATTATTATGAATTGGTTTTTGGTTTTGGACACTCTTATTTTATTTTTAAACCATATTATCCCCTTCATCCAACTATTTGTAAACCTTTTTTAAACCTGTATTGCTTTTTGAACCTAGCGCATAAATAGATTTTGAATCGAAACCCTTTGTTCGAAAAATGACATTCCAAATTCAACTTTAAAGTATCTACCAAAACTACTTTGTCATACAAAATACATCAAATTAGGTTGGTAATTGATAGGATTATTGTTTTAGTAGGTACATTTGTCGGTAAACATGATAAAAATAATTGAAACGAAAATATACTTAAACTGTAAACAATTGGTCGATAAGATATTTTACATGAACCAGCATAAATAAGTTAAGTAATAAGTAAAAATGTTTCACAATAAAGCAGGAACCAGCGGCTCTGTGTGAGGTCGGTGTTCACGTGAATTTCAATATTTATCAACAAATGACAACATATTACCGCCGATACGCAACATGCAATGCTAATATTGAATATTCATTCTGTTAATTGAACGTTTTGGTTGCGTTTTTGTAAGCTTATCGCGCGCTTTAAGCTTGTGAAATAATTCTTGCAAATCTACCTCTACTGCATATTTGGTACATTATAAACCTACATAATCGAAATTATTCACTCCTTTAAAATTCATAGAACTATAAAAAATATTTCTCATGAAAAAGCATGAGTCGAGCCGTTAAGGAAGGTTTTTGTTGTCCACAGGATTGCATATTATCAACCATTTATCTTTTTGCGCCATCGGGCTTAAAATAGAAATTAAATATATGATGGAGATATTTTAAATATCGCATAAACATGATTTTTCTTCAGACTCGTTAAGGGTGCGCAATTAACTGATTATTTCGAATTAAGCGTGGCGGGCCAAGGATGCCCGCAGCCGACCCGCGCTCGCCCGAGGCCTTTGTCGGCGAATGAGTGCCTTGTTGACATTTTGTGGGGCAAATCTTCATTCCGTAGCCACCGCGGCTTCTTTTATCTCAACCACCTATTATCATTTGTTTGATGGATGCTTCATGCGCTTTATAAATTACTTGTAAACAGGTAAAAAAATAAATTTAAGATTGGAAATGTGCTGGACGAGCTTAAAATTATATAATTAAACTTTAAAGCTACGTGCTACTTTCATAGAAGCTTTAGATTACAAAAACAAAAAAAGCTCGCACTTATTTTTGTAAACCAATAACTTTCATGATTCGATTCAAATAAATTTATGCATACTAAAAATATTATATAGTTTAAACCTTTATTATGCTGCAATACTATCTTGTCATTACTAGCAAAACAAATTATTTGACAAAAAAAAATATTTTAACTCAGACCTTTACTTTGTCTTTAGGTAGAACACGCCTACTGTTCTCTTGGCCTCGACTTACCGCAACTATTGGTTGGTTGCTACAACAGTATTGTTTTTACGCTTGTATACGTCATTAAATCGTGATATTTAAGTGAGGCCTATTAATAGACGAGTTAATATTCAGTAGTTTATCCTTGTATCCATGTCAACTGAACCGGTAGTATACCTATAGATAAAAACAATACGATTGTCATTAAAACAAAATGAATAGCAGGTTCAATTTCGAAACGCATACATAAGAGAATTATTTGATTTTTATTAATTGAACTGCCAAGTGGAGAGTAATCAAAACGCAACAAGAAAATCGAGCTGAAACATCTGCTCACATTTATTAATATACACAACAATAAAACATTTGAGACACGTTCATGCGAATCAATACTCGCGGTCCAATATGAATTATTAATATATTTTATTGTCGCTTTATCGCCTGAATCTGAAGAGAGCTCGTCTCTTAATAATCATAACATGATTTCATTTTTGACAAATAAGTGGTCGGCGGTAGATGGGTCAAGTTTTTTGTGTTACACTTGCAAGTGGCGAATTGCTGATTGGGTCTATGTTAAATAAACATATGTTGGTGCCGATATGATAGGCCGTTTTTGTATGATAAAACTCGTTAATTAAATTAATTATAACTCCGTTTGGCGGCAATGTACGTTTCTCGGTAGGTATACAATAATGAATAATGGATAAACATAAAATAATGTAAGTAACTACTTCAAATTAATGTGTTTAATTCATGTTTTAAATGTACCTACACGACATTTTATATTTAAAGTGAATGTTAAAGTACATCAAATGTACCTGTATATATCATCCCAGGATAGTCATGACGAGTGAATATACAAGTTGACATAATGAGAGCTTATTGTCAATCGTCTGTCGAATCGTCAATGTTGCGTATGCAAATTGCAAAACTGAATTCCTCAACAGAATGTACACAATTTATATATATATTTTGATTTATATTTTGATTTAAGACTTACTGATTGTACTGAAACAACCAAAGAAACAATAATTTTATACATGCATATGGTGATATTTCGACAGCGCAGTGAATGACCCTGTCTATTGTGGTTCTGTTGTCGATGATTGTGATATAGGTTGCGGGTTCGAATACTTTCTATTGGATAAATATAATTGTAATATGAAATATTTTTAATCAGCGTATGGGTGTTGGAGTATCTATTGTCTATGTTCAATAAAAAGATGTTGACAATAAAGCTTTTGCTAACTTTGGGACTGTCTAGTGTTTTGTTTAGTGACCAGTAATATTTTATGACTGCAAACGGTTCTTATAGCATTTTAATAATGAATGAAGAATCATTGAAAATATGTAAAAAACGTAATTCCTTCGAAAATCGAAATATGTAAATATCATATGACTCTACATTCACTAAAATCATATTAAAAATTTAAATAAAAAGGAATTAGTGAAAACTAATAACTGTAAAAGTATTTATTTTAAAAGGCCGCTTAGAGAAGATGAATTGCATGAAAAACACAAAATAAATAATTATTTTCGTCAGCATTTTGTAGAGGCTAGACATGGGCTAGAGATTTAGTTCCTACGTAGAGGTATAGTAATAAGAAAGCCTAGCAATTTGTGTATGAATTAAGTTGCTTTAAATTTAAAAACCTCGAGTTATCTGATATGAATTCAAACTGACTTGGCTTTCATTTATCAACGACATTAATGCAATTAAAACGTATTATTAATTTAAAAGCAATAAAAGATAGCCCTTTAGCTGATACGTTGCATTCAGATGTCAAACGTACTTTAATATTAACTACATAATTTCATTATGAATAAATACCTTCTGTTTAAATTTTATTTTATGTTTGTTTGTGATAAAGACATGTAAAAAGAATTAACGAGATGCAGAGCTTAAAATATGGACCGATTGTTTACACCTGCGTGAGCTGTCAATTTAATTTGAAAAAGTCGGGAGGTTGTAGAAAATAAGCCGGGACGTCGGCAACTAACAGATTTATGTGTTTTCAACATTTTCAATGCGAAGTAGCTACGCTAGTAAAATGAGCTAAAACATTGTTACGTTTCATAATAATTTATTACTCGAGTTTACACGAAAATGAAAAATGTGACTCGGCGGTGGTAAATAATATTTAAAATTGCAACTGGAAATTCGAAAACGGAAGCATCAAGCCATCGACTAAAACGTTTTAAAAAGTTTTTATTACTGTGATCGTTATCGTTGAAACTCGCAATTCGATGCCGAATGCGCAATTTATAAGCGTTATAAATTTTTTATGTGATAAATCGTCAATATCGAAGGTTTTTATCAAAGCCGTTTAACAAAATGTCTCTGACAGATTGTGGAATGTGCGGTGCCCGCGAACGTCCGCCAAGTATTTTAATTAATGCTCCACCAGAGCCACATAAATTTTCACTTAATATTTAGGGTTCTGTACTTAACAGTTCAAATACCAGCAGTTAGGATTTGGTAATTGCAATCTGTCGGATTTCACTAAGTATCCCAAATCCCAATAATTGGTCTCCTTATCGAGTAGAGTTTAATTTTTCAGCTATTTTTAGAACCTATCTTGTGAAGAAAATTTCAAATCAGCAACACTGGTGATGTAGGTAATAATGTAATGCTTTCATCTCGTTGTCTGTTGTACTATGTACATCCCAATTCCCAATGTTCAAAATACTGTATAAACTTTATAAGTAAAGAAAAACGTTCAACTAGTTTAATTATATTAATATATTTTCATAATAATTAATAATATAAATACTATGAAATATTTTTGTATTCTTCGAATCCACCCAGTGTTCCAAACTTGAGTGGCGTAAGATACCTACTGTGAGAACAGAATATTCTAAATAAGGGATTGCAATTCATACACCCAAACATGTTCATCGAAGAACGGAGAAAAATTATATCGACGCGACTGTACTAAAAAACTTTAATGTACCAATAAATAATTATATTCCCGAATGTACCGCTACCGGTGACACCGGTGAGCACAGGAAGTGAGCGCGTGCTCTCCACGAAATCGCCGCGTGCATTATTCAATACGCTATTACCACAGGCTATTACCAATAAATTAATGCTCACATGGCGTCTCTCCCCACATACTAATGATGACACGCGGCGAGTCGCTTTTTGCACCTCCACAGTTCCATTCAGCTTTCCTGTGATACGGCGCAAAAAGCGGTTAGGCCTCCTGTCAATTTGACAAACATTGCAACTTTTTACCACCAGGATATGAAAGGCATCATGACATAATGAGGATACTTCGACATGATTTCAATACGGTTTTAATTTTTTAGTCAGTTCTTGATTCGTCGAGTTTTTAATAAGGGGTTGGTCTCTTTTTGTGCAACGGGGTTTTTTGTATGCGATCCTTATGTAATAATTCCTATAATTCCCTTAATTTTTTTGAAAGAATCTTAACAATCATTTATATATCACTAGGTATATCACAGGTTCGGGTTTTAGTGGGTTTTAAGGCAGGTAGGTTACCATATCAGTAATACAGTGGCAACAATAAATCTAGGAACAATGATTTTGTTTTGAGACCATTTGCGTTTATCCTAGCTAATTTTACTTAAATACATATTATGTACACATTGTATTAGTTTTATAGACGAGTTTTATCGGAAAAATAAAACAATTAAAGAAGCTATAAATAGACAACCTTCAGCAAATTTACAATATGGCTGTTTCTTATAAAAAGGATCAAATGTATAATGCGTAATATAAAATTAAATTGTTATTATCGTGCAAATCAAAATTCTCGTAAACATCTGCCATAAATATCTGCAAATAACCAATAGTAATTACGATTTTATAGCCCTGTACCAACTCGAGTGTATACCACAAATATTGGTATTACATTCTACCACGTTTATCACACGTCTCATTGTTTATTTTTTAAATTCATTTTGTTTATGGTTGCATAAACAGAAACTACATACATAATTTTTATAGTCGTGTTCTTGATGTAGAAATTAAAGTAAAAAATATTAATACGCATAATATCATTAAATAAGCTTGTAAGAGCACGATATGCAAAACTGACGTTCATAAGGCATATTTACAATAATCGATAAGAAATTTTGCCAAAAGCAACATGTTTGGAAAAGATAGCAAATCTGGCACACCAAAGGGGACGTGAAACATGGTAAAAAAACATAAAAAGAAGTATAAAATTAATAGCTACTTGAGACGCTCATTACACCAACAGAAAGATGCATACTGATGGAAGTGATAAAATTCCGGTCACAAAGTATAAATCAGAAAATGCAAGGTGGCAATTTGCGATTGCAGATTAAAAATGATTACAGGAAATATCAGATTAAGACATGATTAAGACCTATTTTGTTTGACGTAGAAATCATCTGTTCTACGTCAAACAGCCTAAGATTTAGGTAAAAAATTATGATACAATTTTATCACCACTAACTGCAATATGTTATTATAGTATTAATTATTAATTGCTGCTCCATTTAAGTTACAATTACTTTACAATACAGGAATGAGGAAGTCGAAATCTCGTTTTAAAGGATTTTTCTTTACCACAAAACGGTAAAACTTGAGGACTGAGGCCTCGCAAAAAGCAGTTGGCGGACGTAACAGCGGCTTCTCTGATGCGTCTCATTAAGTCATGTTATTATTCAGTTGGGGCCGCCATGTTGTTTTATGTCCAATTTACAGGTTGTATGTGACAGATGAGCGAAACGCGCATGCACCGACAGCCGCATGTCATTACGGACTGCCTTTGTAAGCCTGAATGTCCTTCGCAAATCTTGGAGTGGAGACCTGCTCGTGAAAGAATTTAATGCTTTTAGTTGGTTGCTTTATTTATTTGGTTTGTTCTTTTATTGTTAACAACGAATCGACTAGCTTTGTGTACTGGGCAACCACTTCTGAAGATTAAGACAGTCGTGTTAATTAAAATTTATATTTATTGTAGAGCCTTAGTGTAGAGCATTCTGGTAGGTATAATTTTTCCTTGATAAAAAAACTGGACAAAAATATGAATGAAATACGTTTGTATTAGTTACCGCTATCCTCAGATCTCAAAACAGTATTATTTGGCTTTCTGTGTATGTCACACAAGGAAGTAACGCATAATTTAGATATCCATGAATACATGAGGACATCGATCTAATATTTATTTCTTCTATACCTTAGTTAATTTAAAAATTTCTATTTTGAAAGAACATTTCAATGGACATCATCTTTAATGAGCCACGTGCCATGTGTTAATCCAATTGAATATTTCTCGAAATAACGGGCTCTCTAATTGAATTCAGTGGTAACTCGAATTATATCAATAAGAAAAGGGCAGGCATCGGCGCCGGAGCAAATTGTGCCTACCAAGCGTTTTCCTTTTGTATTACAAACGCACCGAAGATGCCCATTGGTCCATTTTAATGAGCTCCGATCAATGGGCGTAATTATTTCTTGTATCATTCTTTGCGTCGCGAGCGCGCTGTCATCTCATATGGTCAAACCGATACAAATAGGCATTTCGTGTGGTTTTTGTGCGCGTTTTTAGCGAATATCCGTACCGATAAGTTTGCGTTCTCCAATTACTGAGCGTGTATGGGAGTGCTGAATGTTGAACAATGAATAACAAGCTATGTCCATGCCGATTGCCGTATAAAGCCACTGTTTTCATGTCAATTTAATGAGATACCTGCACGTTCGCACATATCAAACAGATGTATTGAATTTCGTGCCATCGTTACTACGAAGTTCATCTAAATCTAAAAGTGTCTGCGTGTGTGTTATTTATGAATAGTATATTGCATTTTTCGTAAATTTGCAGCTCTAACAAAGGGGCGTACCCAATTCTCATGCATTTATTCGTTCATAATACTGCTATTCAATTTTCTATCGTTGGATTTTTCAAAACGTAAACAAGCAAAAAGATAAGTAGATATTAAGACCACAAGTCATAGTGACTAAGCAGAAGCTATTGTAATTGAATATAAAAAAGATACTTAGGTATAGATTCTACTGTTCAGACTATTATCAACTAACTTGAATAAATTATACATTTCATTTAGCAATATGTATTTGTTTTAATTTGTCATAGGTGAAAGTGAATTACATACATTTCAAATTTCAATCTTATAAATACATGCGATTCTTATTACCTAAATCAAAATATCGTACAATAAAATACACACCAGATTGAACAACGATACATAAACAAGTATAAAAGATACACAAACAAATTGACAGGTCACCAAGCACTCAGAACTACCGCAATCGCCCATAATTGCAATAAAAATGTCTATAATTAATAAGAGTAAAAGCATTCGTTTGTCCGTATCTGCTATCGGTACAGCTGTGATGCATAACGGCTCTAATTACACATTTATTTGCCATTAATGCTCATGTCTTGTAATCAGTACTCCGCCTCTCATCAAGTTTCGATTTCTTAATCGTATTTAATTGAAATGTTAAGCCGCGCTCAGATAAGTGTTCTCATTAAAGCTCGCGTACGATGAACGACATTTTTATTAAGTTGATAAATAGGAGTCAATAATGACCATGATAATCAATTAATTGGCACGGAGGGGCACGGTTTTTCTAAGTGTTATGTGATTTCAAGTTTTTTACAAATGATAGAGCGACACGCTTCGCTTTTTTAAGCATATATGTAGCAACTGGTCATGAATCTTGTATAATGTGTTACGAACAAATAAGAAAAGGTTACAATTTCAACAACAAAAAAAAAATAGTATTAAAATATTTAACTATGAGTTTAACATTTCTTCAATAGAATGTCGGTTCTGAAAAAAAAAATTACAAAAAGGTCTCTTATCCAAAGCTCTTTTAATATTCTTAAGAATAATTTTTGAATAAAGAAGTTGCGGTTTGTAAAAAATTAAATCATAGCGAAAAGTACAAAAATACAGATGTTTATGAACATGTCTTATTTTGTAATAATTACACATCAATGATAAAAAATCCACCTCCAAAACACAATACATAGCTTGAATAGATCAAGTAATTAATGGTAGACCCAATTATTATATTCGCTTGTAATTACAATGTTATTATTGAGTAGTAATTAATCACTGTCGTAACAAATCAATACCAAAACATATAGAATATCTTAATTAAGAGCACAACATTATGCTATTTAAATTGTATATGTATGTATTGTACATGTACATATATGTAATGTGATGACGTTCGCACTTCGTAGCTCGTAATGAAAATAATAAATAAAAACTTTGTATTCTTGGGAATATAACAGGTTAAATAATTGTAACTTCTAGAGTCATTGATAAAAGGGTAGAAACTTTTATCTAGGCGTAGCTGCTATCATGCTAGAGCACAATAACATATTCCACACTGAATATATATATACTTTACAGTTTTAGATTTTTTTATAAAAGCTCTCTATCCTATTTGTAATTCGAAAAAGCTCCACTTTTATTAACTTTTTAAATAATATATTTAAATATAAATTTAATTACAAAAAACTACGACAGGTTTCTGATAATCATCGTCAAGTAGTTTATGAATAATCGCTAAACGCTAAACGGCTGTAGGAATAAGAATTAAATATTTATTGTATTTTATTGTAGTCTTAATCAGTTTCAATATGTGATTAATCTTTTCTTGTACCTACACCTATATAAAAAGTTAGCACTTCTCACAAAAAAGTCACATAAACGTTTACACCCATAACGCGCCAGCCGAGCGCCTTCAATCAGAACGTCTTTAATGAGATTAAAATTTATAAATAATAGGCAGCGTTAGTATTCATTTTTCCATTTCCATTGTTTACGGCGAGCGAAGTCACGGGTGAGTGCTGTTCCGGTAGCGGACCATTGTTCTGCTGCTAATTGAATCGATGCCACTGATAGATTGTGCTGTGTTAACGCGGTCGCTTGTACGATATTAAACTAGATTTAAACGGTGGACAAGTTAAAGTTTGTGTATAGGTTGGATTTAAACCTTGTTTTAACAATAGTGCAATGGGAATTAGCTAGAGTTAGCTCTACTTTTACTCGCATGGGTATAGGTATTGTGCTTTTTTACTTCACAGAAAGCTCATAAAGCTCGTAAATTGCTCAAATATATATATTATATATGCGTCATATATTTAACTAAGAAAGTAAATATGTAAGCATCTTAAAAGTCACAAAACTGCAGTACATGCTTTTGTCAAGAAAGGGAGCATCAGGTATATAAATTAAAATAAAACAAATGGTATTATAGTCTCATCATTTATTACAATATAATTATTAATCAAAATTAAATCAAATCAAAATCAGTAGTTAAACACAGTTCGTGCCACCGTACACTTTTGCACGAATCGTTAGCGTTACCGGACAATGAACAAATCGAATGTGCCTTGCGCCCAGCGGAACGATTGCATCGCTATACTATAGCATTCATTTCGGGTGAGAACACGCTTGAAATAGTACTTATCTGCTAATAGTCGCTCTTGTTAGCACTAGATTTGTGCTGTGGCCTGATAATTTAGTCCAGTCCGATTACAATCGTGAGAAAGCAGTCATTGAGTCAGCGCTGTTGGTCTGTAATTGTGTTGTATGGGACATGCGATATGTTTATGCCCGTTTGTTTTGCAATAATTTTATCAATTATATGATTAAATATCTGAATGTGAATTTTGTGCATTGAAATATAGTAAAGATATGCAAATTTCTCTTGTAAACCAGTAATTGCATAATTTGTTGATTATGTTACATTTAAACTTCATAGTGCGAAATATAAGATAGGTATCTACAATTATCTTTATCATACTATAAGTTTCATGAATAATTAACATTAATTGTACTTTTAAGGAAGAACGTTTCTTAAAATCGCATCTTTATAATTTTGTGAATCATATAAGATAATAAATTGTCGTACCTACTTACCCAGCCTTTTCAATATGTAATAGATTGCAATGTTATAATCTCGTAATACGGTAAGTAGTACACACATAACACTACAACGTAATTACAACATGAGCACATTTTCCTTGTTTCATCGCTAATCAAGCAATTTGTCCTGCAATCTAGCGCACAAGTTACATAAGCTAGGTATCATCCCACCGCCCCAGTGGAGGTGATTTCAAAACCAAGACAGGTAGGGCCGTAATTACCCCATCATAAAACGGAGCGATAAAACCTCTCTAAAGAACCTTTAGGTATTACAAAGTCATGAGACTTGTCTGAACGTTATGAGCTTTGAGATGGGAGAAATTTATTGTCTTCCATTTGTATCTTCGAGCGGCGTTCAATTTGTTGTGAATACACATGTCTAAACTCTGATATTACTTATGTGAATACAAGGAACGAATGAAATTCTTACATATTTTTATTTATTTTAAACTGTAACCGAAAACGTACTTGAATAATTTAGGAAGCTTTTGCCAGCATTCGGATTTGGGATGGAAAAGTTTAAACAAAAACAAAACGAACTTCACATAAGAAAATTAGACGTTTAGGAAATATTTGGATTAAGAAATGTTATTTTCTTTTTGCTGTAATTATTATTAGCACAAATAAAAATTTACATATTCACATAGGTGTCTTCCATTCTTCACGAGCGAATTGGAGATCACCTCCTGTGTACCTACTCCAGACTGCGATTTATTTAGACTGCAACGAATCAACCTTCCTCCGTCCTCGATACTAGCAATGAAGCAATCTCCTTATTCTTTACATGCTATTAAACGAACCCGACGTATATAATTAATTGAGCCTGTTTAAGACATTAATTGAGTTATAATATGCAAGGGGCTTGTCAAGCTGTTATAATATAACCTACATAATTGAACAGTATAGTTATAAATCCTGCAAGTCGGGACCACCTCCGAGTCTTCTGTCATTCAAAAGATTTACAGCGACGTGTCAATTTGTCTGTGTCAGGAAGTCGAATGCCCGTTCACCTCACCAACGCGGGTAAAAACGGTTTGGGCCTTTACCATATACGTTTCCATCTATAGAGACATAAAATATGCTATCAGTAAAAGCATAAAGTCTTGTGCTTATTAAAGCCGAAAGTACATTTCGATCGCATTCCTTTATTTCTATTTGATAAGAAAAATCTAAAATGGACAACAGTCCATTTTAGATAAGAGTCCAAAAATAACCTAAGAGTATTTTCTAATCTTCATATATTTTCAAAAACACATCGAATTTATGCTGTCGATACTAATTAGTAATTACGATTATCGTTTATCAATAATTCTTTATTACGAACTCTAGCAAGAGTATATAAATAATATAGCTCCCTTAATTTCTCTTTCTAATTGAAAACATAAAACTTGATGCTCAATTTAACTATTATTTTATTAGATTTGCCAAACAGAATTGCTAAGATGTTAAAACATTTAATTCTGTTCGTATTTCTGAAGAGGAATATGCGTATAATGACGAGAAAGAAGAACAAAAGCCATTAATTATATAATCAATTATTATTAATGATCCGAGGCTCCAGCATTTCTATCCTATAGTTAAATTAACTGGTCGAATGAAAGTAAATGAGTATGTAATTGCTTTGTAATAACGCTTATCGGTTTTAACGCTTTTTTTAGATAGTGATCTTCATATGATTAATTTATGGAGTTATTCCCATCTATGATTAATTTCCTTGGCAAAATTGTTTTCATTGTAGTAATAAGTTATGTTTTACAGACTACTTTATAGTTGACTTGTAATTAGTTAAAAAAATTATAAACAACTTATAAATTAAACTTGCTTTATGGTATATTGAATACCTACTTGTTGCTAATTTTTTATTGGTGATATTTTAAATATCTGTCATTAACATAATAATATCATCAGATTATTACTGTTATTAGACTAGCTGTTATCTTTCACCTCTACATCTTTGGCACATTATGGTTACATGATGGATGAGAAATGAGGAAAAATTGATAAAACTAACCAACACATTATAAAAAATAAATTTTTATTGACAAATAATACATTATATAGATTTAGCAATTTCTAATTCAAGAGGGGTAAACCCAAGGTAAACCTTTATTATGACGTTCGTTATCTGGTTTTATTCATTTTTTGTACATCATATATTTCAAAAAATAAAAAGGGAAATACCTAATGGCAAACAAATTTTGAAAACTAAAAAAAAAGTATTGTTATATAGGCGATTGTGTTCGCTAGTTTTCCGTCCGATAAAAATAATAAAAAATCTCTGCAGTGACCTTAATTACTACTGCCTATTATTAATTTCAATGACACTATTTTTTTCCGATTTTGATCCTCGTTCTGGCAAGATGCACTTTAAATTCACTCATATAAAAATCAAGGCAAAAAGCTGCCAATATTTTTTTAAAGATAATATATTTTATACTTAATATTCACAGAAAATTTGAGCTTAATCCGATCTGCAATTGAGTACATTATTAAATAGTTTTTCTTAAAAAAAAAAACTCCGTTATCACAAACCAGACAAAGAAAATCTCTTTAAGGTTTTGTAAAAACAACAAATATGCATGTAGAAATAGTCCTACTGTAAATCAAAGTGCATACAGTGCTTATATAAATCATTCGAGTCGATGTTTCGCCTCGATTGCGGCCCGTTATCGAAAGACAATCAATATAGCTTAGCAATTCGATTATTGATTTCGTAATTAAAACGCATTGGAGGGTGTGACTTGCGTGCAATTGAAAATATACTTATTTGATTTAATATTGTTTTTTCTGTATTGTCACATTACTACAATATTATTTCCTAGATATTGTAATACTGTGGTATTGTTCTGTATGTATTAGTCAATTTGGACTTTTGCGAAAATGTATGTATGTTTATACATTTGACTTCGACGTTTATAATAATAAAAGGAAGGTCTATTTTTTAATATAAAATACTAAAAAATATATCTTACTTGAAAGAAGCATCATGTGAATAGTAATATGTATAAAGTTTGCAAAGAAAATAAACGGAACAAACAATTGAAAAATAGTAAGATATAAGAGTCTAGGCTCTACCTTATCAAAAACTAAAAGGTACCTTCTTCATTTTATATAAGTACATACATACATTTATACCTGCATCATGCATGACGCATGCATGTAACGTAATTTATATTTTATTTCTAATAAATTAATAACCTACATAAAAGAACAGTTACATAAATTATAAATAAAAATAAGAACATAATTTAAATCTTCAATATATTGCCTTCAATATACAAAATGCTTATTTAGAGACCACGTAAATTCTTCAGGATCAAGATTGAATAGCGGGAACGCGAAATACAATCAAGTGCATTAAAAAGGATTATTTTGCAACCATAATTTTACGCAACGTCGACGGCGATTTACACAATTGTATCATAAAAATATGTTTCTATACACATCCAGTCAGTTCTCATGAATAGCGGTAATTAAGGGTCTGGGCAACACAATGACAGCGATCATAATGTAATTATTCACTGCCGGATTGCTTTATAACATCGCACGCTAAATTTCAACATTTTTTGCTGTAGCTACAAAAACTTGGTGCTTAATCATATCTTCCTTAATCGATTTTCGAAAATACCCTTTTGGCTCTTATTTTCACCTCTTGACTGGCAAATCTCTTGGTCGAGATTACTAGTGTCTGTAATTTTTATCCCTAATCCTGATGCGTTTTTAATACACGGTGTTCGAATCACAATCGGTTTTAAAACGTTACGGTTTAAAGATAATAACATTGCGCAAATTATTATTGGATGCAAAGAAGAATATTTCAAGGACCAAAAAGCAGCAAATTCAGTGTTTCTCAGAGCGCAAATTGAATTAGCATCTATTTTACATAAACTGCGAGCCACCGACGTAGAGCCACAGGTAGAGCATTGGAGCGCGACGCACGAGTTATGGCCCACACCACCATCAATTAAATTTAAGAATTCGATTCGCGAATGAGTCGGCAGCTTCGTAATTGGTCAGGCCATCCCGATGATTACTTTATTGGTCTCCAGATACATCTGCACGATATCTAATATTATTTTCACGTAAAATCTTTTATTGCACGCCTCATAAGCGAAGCGTTGAGGTGGGTACTACTGTCACTTCGCGCAAAAAATCTGATTTTTCAAACTTAAAATGTCTTTATGTATCATACATTGCACTTGTAAGATAATACATACACACACATATTAAGAAAAAACACTATTTTTAACGTTCATGATATTTTTGATGTCATTTTTGTTATTTAAACTAGTTAAAAAACAGTTTAAAAAAGTTCTGTCTTGGACGTCCGTGTGTCTGTATGCGCGGATCCTTTTTCTTGTTAACACGATAGCGACCGAAATACTTTACTAATCGAGTCTTTTTTTTTCTCTTACACTTGAGTATGCTCAGGAATAGAACCCTTTCATTTTTCAGGGTCTGATTCGATGTGGTTTAATTGTTATTAAATAAACAAAAATAATAATTAATAAATATTGATTAAAAAAAAATTATGAGGCGTGCACTTTTGGATTTTCCAAATTATTTTTAAATTTTGTCTTGATGTAATCCGCGGTGTCTGAAATAAGAATTATTGTCATCGGGCTGGATCTTGAGACGTGGGCGTTGCGTCCTTAGGGTGACCGACGAATTTAAATAACTTGTTTCGGCTACCACTTTTGACATAGCCCTTATTTTGGAAACATTTGTCCGTTTCTTTCTATCTCAAATGATATGTCTGTCTATCTCGTTCTGTCTGTTCCAGATAATTTTTGTTAGAAGCTGGCAAAGCGGTGTCGTCGCGATAAAAAATTAAGGCAATGCAAGCTCAGGTAGCGTGTTTTTTGCCGAGTTTCTTTCGCTCGTTTAATTTGTGTTTACGTTGTTTTGTTCGTGACCTGGCACGGGCCGGACAGACGTATGCAAAGCAGGTACTGCAAGATTCAATGTGCACGGACGAGATAAATCTTTATTGCTTTTTGTTAGCTATCAAATAACTTAATTCTGCACTGGAAATGACCCGTGTTGTAAGAGCGCAGCTAAATTGACTGTGATGACCTGATATGTATGCTTGCTATGAAAAGTTGTTTTCATGTTTTGAATACATAAAACAGTTGTTTTGTTTTATTATTTTCTCTACCTTCAAATGTATCTTTATCATCCATAGTAGCGTTATACTATTATGATTTTTATGAGAAATAATTGCAGTAGCTAACGCTACAGCGGTTTGCTGTTCAAAAACAAATACATTTACTTATAAAATAAGTGGTAGGTTAGAGGTAATTTCTATCTAAATGTTGAATATATCTCTGCCTACCATACCTACTTCTACCATATAGGAATACATTTTGTAAACAATCGAACCCAGATAGCTATTTTAAAACCCACCCATGGAATATAACAGCCAGTTTACAGATGAATTTTACGATTCGATTACAATAAAATTATAGTACACGCGTACGTGAGCATTCCGTGCTTCATATTATAAAGTCGCATAGTGAACTAAGCGTTGCGGCTTCGATCGTAAAGCAAACAGATTACATCTCAGTATATGAGACGTGCGGGGTATGCATGAATAAGATGCAACCATAGACAACCTACACCAAAGACAAGCTATAAATTCTGACTTCAAAAAGTGCGATGGTTCTATATTATTCAGGCGGTAACTGATCGGTATAGCCTTTGTACGCTC
>CAJQZN010032153.1:0-13794 GCA_907164685.1 Colias eurytheme | reverse complement strand
TTCGCTCCCCTGTTGTGAATAGAATCCAAATTACTTGAAAAATTCCCCGAGTGCATTCCCGTTTGGCCGTGGAATGCTTCAGAATTTCTTCCTAACACTAAGTGGAATTACTTATTAGAGTTAACGCGTACTTGAGCTCTCCGCTCACCTTGTTGAAAGTAGCCCCGGTACATGCGCGGTGATATATTGTGTTCCAGCAAGGAGTACAGCGAAACACTTGTAATCTCGCAGGGTGGAATGCACGTGTAGCACATACATAGTTTACCTGTTTGTAAGACGTATAAATAAGACGTAAAAAGAAAATAAGATGGATTAATCAAAGGATTCACATTCCAAACTATTGGCACTATAATTAAGCTCGAAATCACAAGTCATTTATAACAAAGTAGGGTAAGAGCCGGATAGTTGCGCCACTTTTCAAAAAAGCTATATTATGAAAAATTATGTACTTAATAAGAATAATGCAACAAGTATATCAAAACATAGGTCTTTTAACCATCATATTAGCCTATTTTATTAAACATAATTATTAAAGGTTTTGAGTAAATCCTGTTTAATTTGACCTCTCAAATGAAGGATAGTTGCCTAACCTAGCGGATAGTTGCCTATCGTAAATAATACTTCAGAGGATACTTGCCTCGTGAGGGGATAGATGCCTCACAATATTTTTTTAAATAAAAATAAATTTATATCAATTCACTTAATCCGTCTTTATTATTTGTTTTGCTTTTTAATTAAGCACTAATCAACATTATACATTTTTTTGCTATAAAACTATAACAATATAACAAAAATAGCCTCTAAATTAGTTATAATAGTAAAGTTATAGTAGTTAAAACATGTAAAATTATTGATATTTATCTTAAAGATAGAAGAAGAATATGGCAATCAACTTTGGCATTAATCATCAGAAGCGAGGGATTGCATCTTTCCACATAGCATGCAATAATTTGCAAATTTTGTACAAGTTTCATGTAACCACATTTGACACATCTCACATTGAATCCAATCTGATTTTCGAATTCCAAATTTTCGGCAAACTGGTAAGCTAGCTGACGAATTGTATTTCTTTCAGGAGGAAATCCTGCGTCTCCGAGCCTTAGTATATGAGTCACTAGTCTTTTTTCTTTTTCAAAACCAAGGACAGGGTATTTTCCTGGAAGTTAAATAAAAAATTAGCGAAATGAATATTGTACCTTCACGGAGATGCCTTATTACCAATAAAAACGCAATAATATTAAACTTCTAACTTGACAACGTTCTGGAGTGTTCCTTACCTTGGATTAGCAGTTGTTGGTTTTTCCTTTCATAGCGTCGTTTTCGTTTCGGGAGGGTATTCCGTACATTCGAGATATTTCGTTGATTCCTTTTTGTTTTTTATCCAACTCTTTGAACGCAAGACCTAAGCTTTCTTCTGTCCAGCTAATATGGCGTGGTACCACGCCTGCTTTACGTTGATATTTGCGAGGCATTTTGCTCACCTAAAACCGTTAACAATTTATTTGATTTTACATGGATGAGCCTTGGATCTATAATCGGAATACTTATTTTATTCAAGCTAAGTTATAGCCACAATGAGTAAAAACAACACAAAAAGAAAATATCTGCCTGTGCTAGTGAAAGAATTTATAGTTGCGGATAGTTGCCCCGAGAGCAACTATCCGCATCAGTTTCTAAGGCGACTATCCTTTTTGATACGGATACTTGCCCTTTTTATTTGCGAAATAAATCAACAATATTTTGCAATAAAATGTAATTAACAGTATAATTTTAAGTCTAATGCACGCAAAGAAACATAAACTATATTGAAATCACAATTAGTAACAAAAATATTCAATACAAATGACTTACCAATATAGTTTCAACGCCTATCGAAGTTTCACCGCGGAACAATTTCGCTCGCATGGATGAAACGCGTGCATCTACACTAATGATTGACGTGGCACTGAGGTCTGCGGGAGGGGTACTTACAATTATAGTAAAGCGTTATTGCCACTAAGGTCCGTAACATAGTGTATTCGAAACTGCGGCAAGTATCCCACTGGCGCAACTATCCGGCTTTTACCCTATTAGAGACAAATGTTGTTCATACTATTTTTGTGAATATACAGACGATGATATATAGATGATATTTGATGAATTCCCCGCAACTGAATAATGTTTATTCATCAGTATATGAATCTCTGATGAAAATCGAAACGATGCAGTGTTCAAATTGGTTATTGTTTAAAATTGGCTTCGAGGTTTAAAATATTCCAGATGTTTTTAATTTCTATTATTTATCATTATTACTGGTTCGTATTTTATATTTATTATTAAGTGCATTTATAATTAACATTTAATTCTATAACACGTTAATGACAGTACTTACTCACTAGTACTTACTCTTATTTGCAGAAAACGTTCTGAAACTCATGAAATTTTAAAACAAAATTATTTTTCGATGACATTGTAATCTTTGTAATATTCAACGACAGTACACAAGAGAAAACATTTCAAAATAATATTATTGGAAATGCAAAGATCCCGGTAGGTTTAAGGAAAATTTGCTATTTCCATGAAAAAGCTTACGTAGACAAATTTAGTTTTTTCTACACCCTGTGTTGCAGTAAATGTTTAAAATCTGCTAAAATAACGTGAACTAGTTTTTATTTTTTACCACTTTATCTGTAATAATATTGTAGAGAAAACTATCCATTATTAGCCATAATATATTTGTATAGCCGTTTAGATGCATTGCATTTTTTCCCAGTTATGGTTGTATGGAAACTTTCTTAAGTTACATGAAAGAAAGAAACGAAAGTTACCTGTTAGTAACAGGGATTTTGAAAAATAAAGGAAATTGTAATGACTTTTAAATTTTTTTTTTTTGAAAAATAAAAAAAGAACCAGATGTTTTTAAACATGCCGCGCAAAAAGCTACGACGTCCCGAGGGGCGGTGGGGGCGACCACTCCATGTAATCTCAAGTTAGCGAGCAATTTGGTGTTTGCTTTCAGCATTGCAGCTTTGACTATTGAATTGTCTTTGTGCTAGGAAAAACCGTTGCTTAGGTGTTCAGCTTTTTATTCGGTTCAAACTTTTAATGCCGCTTGAAAATAGTTTCGTGCATTTTAAAAGGAAGATAAATGTTTTTCGTCTGGAATGGCTTTTGCGGTATGTACTGCATTTTTGTGAAAGTGGGTTTAGTTTTACATTCGCAGTAATTATGTAGCTCTAGATATAGCAGATCCAATTTTTATATTGTAAGTTTTATTTTTCATTAGAGTTCAGAAATTCAGTCTTTAACTTCTATACTATAACAGGAAATAAAACTACGCCGCAAAAATTACCATTCTTCCTAAGTTTGTAGTTATTTATATTATTTTCTGCTGATAGCGTAATTTAAACTTCTACTACGAAACAACACAATACGAACATTTTCAGCAAACAGATTTCATTACAACATTGAATTACAGCAAAACTGTGACAACATTATTTATAAATTACGCAAAATTTCTTTAGAGAAAATTTACTTTCAATTTATTTACGTAGAATATTACACGTTTTGACTTACAAGTTTTGTAAACGTACCAAAAACGCTTAAAGAATTATTTAACTCTTTTGAAGTTTATTCATGATGCAACTGCTGCATTTCAGTAGAACTCACGTAAGTTATTTCACCCTCAGATCGTCAAATTACCTGAAAATTAAAAAGTTAAACGAAACTCCAATTGCAGGTTACAAATTGTGCTGTGCACGTGTGCTTACGTAACTCAACATCAAAGCTTATCATTAAGGAGAGATTTTGAAGGAAAATGCACCTTCCTCCTTACACATAGAAATCAAAACTGCGCTAAATACATTTGACGATATATTTTATGTATACATATAGGGATGGAGAGGAATTAAGCCGCGAATTTCCACATTTTACTCAACTATGCGCTTTCCAAGTGCATGTCATTATTTAACCAGTAATTTTGGTCTCGCTCCAAAACTTGATAAGTACGACAATTGTCATTTAATTCCTTTTGTAACTGCCTTTTTCTGACGATTCATGATGTAGATTATTTAACAAAATTTTTACTTGCGCATTTTCAATTGATTTAGGTACCTACAAGTTTCTTTATAAATTAAAGAGAAAAAAATCAACAATATAAATTATAATATAGAAAAAAAGTATTTAAAAATTCTAATAATAATGAGGGCAGATAAACTCTGTCCCTGGAAGGGTAAACAAACCAAGCGTATAGTGGGAACTTGGTGAAAGGGGCACAAAATTAATGATGTCACGAAGAGGGAAATCCCTGGATGGGTACGACAAAAAAGTGTCTATAAAATTTGGGCTTTTGTATTAAACTGTTCGATATAGAACTACCCATTTTTTTACTTTTACTTTACATTATATTGTAGCGTTAAAATTACTTACAATTGAATTCGCATCTTCCTTAGTATTCCTGCATAAATATATTTATTATTGAAAGCAGCCGATTAGAAGTAGTTATTTATTATATATTTTATATTATGAATAACACGCAGTCATAAAATATTAAGAGGTTATTTCTTGCAATAGGAGATATTATATTGTGATAAATTATAAATTTAGGTACTTGTAGATCACTACTAAAATATGTAATATGATACTGTGTGAACACATAAGTAAATAATGTTAAATAATTTTCATACATAAAAGATTTTTTAGTTAGTTTGTGTTATATAGAGAAGACTGAACACGTGTGACTAATTCGTGCCCAGATTCCCTTGTGTTAAATATTCCGAAGCACTGAACTGTATGAACATAATCAGGTGTGAACCAAGTCGGCTCTTTAACACAGACGTTAATTTTGTAACACGAAAATAAATAAAGGTTCTGAATTTTTGTCTTAAACAATTATTATTATGAAAATAAAAACTATACTGCTAATTTATGTAGCCTATCTCTACCACAATTCCGACGATTACAAAATAAGTCTTTTCTTCTAGCAGTTTGGGCCATAGATCGTGAAATAGAAATATAAATACAAACATACGTACACTCGAAAAACATAACCCTCCTTCTTTCGCAGTTGATTAAAAATAAAACATACAAATTCGAAACATAATAGAAATGGTATAATATGCTACATGCATATTACGAGGTACTGCGACGACTGAACGAAAATTTCGTAACTTTTTGTGTAAACAAATTGGCTTTTCCCCGTCAACTCCTAATAGCAGTTCGGAGTAAAAATGGTGCTAGTAACTTGTTTGAAGAGCGAATAAAGCTGTTAGTCTCTGTAACAAAGTTTATTTCCTATGGGACTATCAAAAACTAGAACACTATTTAAAAAATAACTATTCAACACTTTGAAAAGTTTACATAAATAATATTTTATGAGTTTCAGTAAATAGGATCACTAATAATAGTCGTTATAACAAAGGATATTTTTGTCATTGTGTCATGTCATGTGTGATCATTTTGTTTAGTATCTATTAATATAAATCACAAACTTTCTACCAACTAAGGAAGTGTAGATTGCATAAGATGAAGTTCAGTCCCCACACACTGTCCAAACGAGCAAGCTATGCGAAACTATATCAACTTCCAGTAATTGTGTCCCATACGGGTCTAGGAGACTAGTCTACTTTGGAATAATTTGCATTACCGACATAATAGACTATGAGTAAAATAAATAATGTATGTTTGTATGAGTTTACATACACGCATAAATGAAAACATTAATTTACAATTATCTAATCCTAGTTATATTTAAAAGTAAATGGGGATACAAATACAAAATGGATTCATTCTCGGAAACTCTCTTACCTCCATCTTATTTTAAAGCCTCAACGAGACGATGAATACGTTTCAATCAGAATTTAATTGACTATATTAAATACCTTTTAACCTTTACAAAACGCTTAACAAGCGCCGTCAATTCATTCATGTTCTTATGGGGCTTAAAATATTTTTTCGGCGATCGACTCCAGTGAGCATACATAATTAATTCTGAAAGCCGGTATTGAAAATTAATAAATGCTTTATGGTCGAACGGTCATCAATCGGGATCTATGAAAACATAATGGTATTATTAAAAACGATACATTATTACTGCGTTACATTGATGCATGTTACAGTTCGCTCGCAGCGGTCTGCGTGCTTTACTAATTAAACTGATGAAATTATGTTTATTTATTGGTGAAGCAAGGTTATAAGTAGATTTAAACAGCCGAGTGATTGTGTAAAGTCATAAAATATCTGACAATATTGTATGTTCTATAAGTGTATGGGTCACCAAACTACCGTGAAATATAATATTGTTATATAGCAAAACATATTATGATATAATATATTATTTCTCTCCTATTATAGAGTCATTTTGTCCAGCGAGTTACATCAAATAAAAGATATACCCATTGGGTATTACCCAAGCTATCCTTTTAACAAAATGAACAAAATGCGGTAAATTGCAATGTATTGATTAAAATATCTTATCGACTTTCTAAATGAAATAAATAATAAAGGCGCCCAGTTTGTTTGTTAAATATACCTCAGTAACGTACATCATCCGAATAGGACCTCATTTCAACCATTTATTGCAGTGTAATGAAGCAAAAAGTACACAAGTGAGTTGGATTATTTCCAGCCAGCCAACCTCATTTGAAGTTGCATTTTATTTATTGCCAGCATAGCGTGTTGTGAATTGAATTCAAATAAAGAACGAACAGGCTTAATAAATTCGAAATTTGAATTATGCGTTTTATGCCTACGCGTGTTGATGCGTATATAATATTATAATGGTTACGTTCGCAGACGTTGAGATACGCAGCGTGCCTCCATAGTGTGCTGCCTTGCATGCATGATCGTGTTAGTAATTGACATAAACGACGCATGATTTTAGGAGCTTGCGAAATACAATGTCAAGCCTAAATATACAATAAATGTGTCAATATAATGTACTGGTAAGCTTTATAGAAGATAAACATACTAAATTAAGTGTTTAAATTATTTATTACCAGAATTACATTTTACCGCCATAATTTTGCACCAGGTCAAAATGTAAAAAGGCCAAAAAGCCAATAAGAATCTGCATTTAATACTTTATTTTGCCAAACGAACTCCTTTTTAAGTTTATAATCTCGGTTTAAAAAGACTGCCGTTAGCAAAGTATCGTATGCATGTTGGGAGTTGCGGCGAATTTTTGAAGACTGTTTTATTTCTCTTGTGGAATAAGGCTGAAGCATTTTTATCTTCGCTACAAAAGTTTAAAGCGATGTCCATTTCCGTATGTTCTTGGAGACAGTTATGAAGTCGAGTCTCGTCGACATTGATACGGGAAGTTTCTTTATTTTTAAGCGCTCGTAATTTAAACAACATTTTTCTTCTCAAACAGTTGAGTTTATGAACTATTCTGATTAAAAGTATGTAAAGATTAAAATAAATGTTCTGTGAACCGTTTTTCCAACAAGAAAGGGTACACTTTCAGAAGTCATATTAGTCATACATGTCACATTAGTCACATTAGTCACATTATAGGATTTAAGTGTACCTTTTAAGTTTAGTAAAAGGCAAAAGTTATATGTTAAGTATTAGAATACAAAATGCTGTTTTGCTGCTCGTAGTCAGAAGAGGATTACAGGGGCTTATCGCTCCTGCCTTATTTTATGTGTGGATTTTTAATACGGTCATGTTTGAAAGATGAGGAGATGTGTAATAATATAGCTTTTTAGGTTTTATTAATATTGTGGATTTCGCTGATTCATGTATATTTTTACGGGAATGATTCCACATTACTTCTTTTATTTTATAAGACAAATATAGTTTGTATATGAACAAAATAATCATCCTCTATACTTGATAGTATCCTCTAGTTTATATATAGCACTATTGTCAGTATCTCATGGCAATCGTACCCACACATATAACTCAAATCCTCTGAATGCTTCACCAAGAAGGCTACAAGTTATGATACGAAACATCTGTCCGGCATGTCTAATAACCACGCTAAATATTCGAACCCTACGCGCAGTATTACATATCCAGTTACATGAGTTCATAAATAACATTCCACCTGTTCATAGCGTATGATAACTGTTCATGTTCGAGCACTTTCGGTAAATACAGGCGGGAATCTGATCGCAAAGCTATTGTGGACCCTTTCGACCCACGTCAGGTTGTAGCGCCTTGACAGTAACGTTATTAACACGTGCCACCGGCGCGAGCCGTCGCTGTGTAAATAATATTGTGTTCTGTTGTTTTGTGCACGTTTTATAAGTTAATAGGATTAAAAATATGTAGGTAGCTGAGATCACCTCCTATAGGATAGTATATAAGAAGTCTCCCGGAAGATCCATTGAAATTTAGTCGTCTTTTCTTATAAGCGAGAAGGCAGTTCCTAGTAGTTATTTTGATATTAAAGCCACAACAAACATTGAATGTATTAAAATGTATGTTTCACAAATATATTCCTTACCATTACGCCATAACCATGACCCCAATAAATATACAGCATTGTTATCAAACGTAACAATTTACTACCGACCAAGTTGAATTTTTATAGCTGGTGCTAAACTTTTATTAACAGCAGCGAACGCGTGTATAATTGGTAATTTATGGCAATGAATTTTATATTTCTATAACCAGATCCATATACTGGAAGAAGTTTCCAGAACATTGGAAAACTAAAGAATTTATCGGCTACGAATCGCGGCGAGGCGACCGGCCATTTGGACCGCGGCCAGCGTCGACGCCTCACACTTGTAATTTACTCGAGTGAAATCAGATTAACACTACATCTGGTTTGTAGTTAGTTAAATGTTCACATTCTTACTGTTTGTTCTTCTAATTACGATTCTTTGTATCTTAGCAGTACCTATCTTCTTTATCTTCAAGCAAGAACTTTATAATTAGATTTTAGTTGTAAAACGCTTCGATTTTTAAATACAGTAAGTAAACTTTATATAAGGCTGATGGCCTTTTATTATCCCACGATAGGGACTCAACTTTTCTATAAGGCTTTTGGCAATAACCCACCACGCTACAACAAATTGAAGATGTCACAGTAAATCTTCTTGTTTCAATGAAAAGCCAGCTTCTTCTATTTTTCAATCTCAATATTTTTTAAATCTCTAAAAGTATGGTTGAAATACATATAATTATGTATGGTATGACATGGCATAAGAATACTCTTCTTAAATATTGCTAATCAATAAACAATTACATGAATGGATGAAATCAAATTAAAACTAAAGAACCACATAATATACTACCCTAAATAAGTAAGACTATAATAACACCAAAAAAATATTCACACAAAACAGAATTAAAAATTTTCCAAGCAATCAAAATTATATAGGCACAATTGGACAAATGTAGAGATTAAAATACGCGTAAATGCGAGAAATGTCCCAAATGCTTATCATTTCCAAACCATTGGTCCAGACGTCGTCTCCGCTCACGATACTATATTACTAGTTGATAGAAAGTAATTCGATTATGCTCCTCACAAGATTTTGGATTTATTGAAATGATATTTACCTGTTGCTCTAGTTGAGGAAAATCGAACAATGCAAATGTAGGTAAAATACAAATTGGAATCAAGGTTTTTTTTATTCGTCAATATCAAAAATATACATCGTATGTCTGTCTATTAGTATTTATAATTTTAAGTGATTGTTAAAACATCAATCACGCAAACAATACCATACTTTCAAATAATAGCTCATTTTCCAACAAAAAAAAATATTTTCATTCCCGAAACATAAACAGGTTTTTGATTATTCGACGTTGTTTTTTTGTGTACCTTGCATCGGGAACGTCAAAATAATGTTTTAATGAACACAGCTGGCGTGGAGTGCAATCTGGCCGTATTTATTAAGAGGGAAAATCGGGAGCGGTTGGCGCGAAAAAAATATTTAATTGCCCCCAAGGAGTAGGGGAGTCTCGGTGAAAATTCGGGTAGTGAATTTATAGGAGCTATTTGGATGCAAATGATGAGCTCGGTTCGGCCTCCGACGTCGGTGAAACCCCGAAAGAATAAGTGAGAAATGTCTGACGAGGAAAAAGGATCTGATGCTCTTTAGTATTTATTTGGAAATTCGGGCTTAAGTGTACGGCAATAAAACACTTTTGAATACTTTCAAAGTGTCCCTGTATAAGTAGGTTAGTAGAGGTGAGGGCTGTTTGTGTGCTGTTTTATTAATGAGATGAGGAACACAAGCGCTCTTTCATTTGTGCTTTAGTTCAAAGGTACCGGTATAATTAAAGAAAGGTAGTGCCTGGTGCCTGTTCCTATTAAACGAGCTTAATAAAAACGATTGAAATTTCGGCAAGTTGGTGAGGTTTTTTATGTCTACTTTTAATTATTAAAAGTTTTGCTTTAAATCAATATTATATTATATGATATTTAAAATACAAGTAGATATTCATGTAAACAACATTTGACATCCATATTGCTAAAATACACAACAAAATAAATCCTATTTTTATTTCTCAAAACTCTACGTATGTTAGGTCTAAGGTTTATACTATTCTAGATATTAGTTGTTCCAATACACAATGTGTATGTGTATTGGAACAACCATATACCATATACATAAACCACAAACAACATCCTCATTCGTAAGCACAGCACGGTCGCAGAACACACTGCAATCCTGCTTTACAATTGGCACCAGATTTTATAAGCCGGTCGCCAAAAGCCGGAAGATAGAAAGCGGCCACCCCTGTCACTAGCCGTTAGCCCGGTCTTGAACGTAAACTTTCCGAGTCTCACAAAGGAGTGTCGAAGTTGTTTACGACTCCGACAAACAAAAGACTAAACAGAAGTGCATCTTTGTTCTTGGACAATGCATTTATCTCATGCGGTGGTGGCACATCAGTAAACACGTATACTTTGATGGCACTTTGTTTCTAGATTACTTATTATCAATTACAGCGTTATTTCAAATAAATTATGTTTTTTTTTTCTTATTTTTAGTGTGGATGGATGTATAATATAGCAATAAACATGATAAAAATTAAGGACAAAAATCACGCATAGATATAGAGCGAGTTGTGTCCATGCCATATTATAATATTTAGTTCACCAATAACTGAAGAAATTGCTGGACGAACTTTAAGTTTATAGTAGATTGACATTATCATTATAAACAATAATTTAATCCAAGACACTATAAAGTATAATATAAAATACAATCAATACTTAGAACCCGGTAAAAATCTGCTTAAACCTAGAAGCCACCATTTCGGCGCGGATAAAAGCATGGCGTTAAAAGGTACGCTAGGAACCCTTCCGGCACTCTCCTTCCGGAGATGAACTATTCATCCTTATCGACATTTCCACGAAAGCCACTTATGTAACGTTAAACACGCGAACGTATATTGCCTGTATGTACTCACTTATATTATTGAGTTACCTCCCAGGTTTGATGTTTAATGTGTATAGGACCAATGTTTGAGAGGCAATTGAGAATATATACTGGCAGGCAGATCCAATATCGATGATTGGTAGGAATACATACAAATAGACAAGAAATATGCACAAGTAAGGTAATGTTATCTTTATACCGCATTTATACCATGGGAATATTCATTTAACCGTTTGCCACCGGGAAATAATGACATGTGATCCTTAAACTGTTTGAGAAATATTACACGGACGGATTTTTCCAGGCAACAAAACGGTTAATTAATTAATAATTACTTTATGTACAGTATACCTACTGTTGCGAACAAGTAATTATTGATGATAAAGTTATTTTCATGCGGAAAATTTAGGTACATGTTCCGTGAAGTTCAGAAGTTTTACACGTGCTGAAAATATAAACAATACAAAATATAAACAAAGACAATATAGATATTTCAACTGATATAACTATCGCTCGAAAAGATTTTTCAGGAAAACTGAAAATAATTAAAATTAAGAGAAAAGCGAAAAGGTTATTAGGGTATTGGAGGTCTGCCAAATAGTGAATAACTAATGATTTCAGTGAAATAAATTTTTAAGTACTGCAAGAGCGTTCTATATAAAAGTATAGAGTTATTAACGCTAATTACGATGTGCCGCGAAAATAGATTTTAGGAAATTTAAATCTTGTGAATATCTGAAGCAAGTCAAATAGCAATTAAATATTTGAAGACTTTTGAGGTTTAATTGAGTTTTGTGTTAATTAGACAGTGCTTAATGACCATAATATTTTTACCAAGTTACCAAGTATCTATTCATTCGTGCTGAATAATTAATAATGATGACTTTTGTGCTCCATTTAACCCTACAGTAAGCCTACAGTAGTCGCATATCTAAGTGACGTGTTAGGTCGTGTGGTCTACAAGGGTAGGTATACAATTTTTAAACTAGAAAAAGTACACAAATAAATTTAAAAGTCTGTTTATTTATTTATAAATCTTCATTACTATATTATATTTTCTATTTAAAATAATCAACAAAACATACAACCATATCTTTTAGATTAGAAAGAACAACTAAAACAAAAAATACCTCATTTTCGGTCGAAATATCACATAATTATTTTGCAAACAAAATAAGCATACAATTTCAAAATGGTCAGAAGTCAGAACATATTACTTTAAACTTTTTACACGTACTGCACACCTTTCGTGTGTTTCAATTACGGGCTCTATCACAGTCAAAAATGTAGGTCGGTCGTATATGTATGCACCACACGATGGAAGGCTAATCACATAATCTGCAAGGAAATTAAACATTACAATAGTTTTTAAATGCATCAGCCACATACGTCACAAGGAGTTACAGAACTTCACTTAAATGTACCTGTACTATAACGTATCTACTAATTATTACATTTTAGCACACACAATTTTTATTTAGCATACTTATGTAATATCAAGCTACAATACATCGTACCCATTCATCATAACTGTATCAAAGATAGATTATTATGATTTTGTTTTTCAAATAACTTAGCCTACAGACTTTCTTTTTCCTGTAGATAATAGCTGTCCATCAGTCTATTTAAAAACCTTTTTTATGTAAAGCGGATAAAACCACATAATCTATTATAAACAGTTCATTGAATTTATAAAAACAAATTAGCCTGAGTGTTTCAATACAATTCTGTTTCAGAGAACGTTAATTCGTATTACATTTCGAATACCCTTTATCGAATGTCGAGATGAGGCTTACTTGTGGTTAGCTAGAAAACCCGGGTAAAATAAATAATACCTACATATAAAATAAAATCAAATCAAAATAGCAGTAAATGCAGAGCACACTTAGTTTAATATTTTAGGATCCATCCATCTTCTGGGTTTTATAACCTTACTTCATGAAAACAGATTTAAAAGCAAAATAAACGTAAAGAAAACAGACCCCAGTCCCCTTGTAAGGTATGGGGCACATGCATTATGCATTTATTTCTCTGATCGATTTCCTTTAAGGAAAAGTAGATGATCAGCCATCGGTATCATACAGCACTGACACTTTTTTTTCAGTCCGAGAATGCCCTACACTGTAACAAATTGTAATATTATATTATTATCGGATAAAACTTTATTAAACCTCTATTTGTGTCTATTTGTAACACTGTAATTCAAGGTCTATTTGATGTATCAATACGACAAAATAACTCACGTTCACTCACAACATTAAATTGTACAACAATCATTTTTCAAACCAACCGTTAGATTTATAAATGTAATAAAATTGTATTCCACTCAACGGTATCCAATAAAATCCGGCGATATCCAATATTTCATTATCTACTTCGAAAAAGATTTGGCAAAGTAAAATACTTAAGGTTATGGTAAATTAACTTTCTGCGGGTTCAGTATCTCATCGAAATGTTAGATTTAAAT
>CAJQZN010032150.1:0-12918 GCA_907164685.1 Colias eurytheme | reverse complement strand
ATAATCAAGTTTTCACTTCTGCCGGCACTCCCGGAGTGCAACCCGTCTTTATTTTTGTTGTGTGCAGAGCGAGGAGGGCGCGAGCAGCGGCGGCGACAACAAGCACGCGCTGGGCAAGGAGCCCGGCCGCGCCAGGATACACGAGCAGGACCTCGCCATCAAGGACCTCAAGCAGCAGCTCAAGTGGGTCCACTAGCTTAGCCTTGTATATTTTACTATTTTTAGCCAAGAGCAGTGGTGGCTCAGTGGTGAGACCTCGGACTTCGAATCGATAAGTCCGGGGTTCGAGACCAGGCGAGCGCGCAGGAAATAAATTGTTTTTTCAATTTATCTGCGCATGTTGTAACATCACCACTGCTCGAACGGTGAAGGAAAACATCGTGAGGAAACCGACATGTCGAAGGATTAAAAAGTTCGGCGACATGTGTCATCCGCCAACACGCACTTGGCCAGCGTGGTGGATTATGGCCTGTATACCCTCATAGGAGGCCCGTGTCCCAGCAGTGGGAACGTATATGGGCTGATGATGATGATGATGATGAGCCAATATGAAAATGAAAATTTATTTATTTCAGCAAAAACACAGTATGTTACAAAACAAAATTTAACAACATCATATTTTGCTGTCACTTATTATACAATATAAATTATTAACTGTAGCTCCCACACTAAGAGAACTTGCTATGCTTAATATGATTATAACCAATCGAAAAATAAATCAACCTTCATTATACCTAACTTAGTGTGGTGTAATAATGCTCATGTGTTGAGTGGAAATAATTAAAATGGAGCAATTATCACTCACTGATTCTTAGAAAACACCATAATATGTCGTTATAGACCGGGAGATATTGACACAAAATTTCGAGTCATTTGTAACAGGATGGCGGTTCTATAGGGTTCTTAGTACGCAATGACAAAAAGAAAAATGATGGTGTGAACGCTGGTACCGGCGGCTTAGTCGCGTGGGCGTGAGTCGAACTCGTCGGAAAATAGCGAAAGTCAAACGATTTGTAACGGTATGGCACTTATTTTTCCTGTATGTTTGAGGATCAACGAATATAAATACAAAATTTCAAAGATATAGGTGTTGGAAATCTTCACTTATATAAATTAATAATAAATTAATTTTTCAAGTATGACAGCACTTTTTCCCCCTACTAGAAGTATGGCAAATATAATAATGGTCACATTTTATCAAATACTCTCCAAAAATCCAAATGCAATACTGAAACAAAAAGTTTGGCGAAATAAAAATTTTTTGCAGATTTTCGTCGGTATGGCGACCATTTGGAATCGTCCGAAAAGTATGGCATGGCGATTTCCGTAAATGGCTGCACGACGATGGTTACCTGTGCAAAAGTTAGCCTGGTACAAATGGTTGAATAATTGTTTTACTTAAATCAACACATTCGCGTCGGTATGGCGGGCTGTAAGTCACACCGGAAAAGTATGCCATGACTCTACCGCCTACTTCTTTTTTATGGGCTATCGGTAAATTCTAAAATTTTTGTGTTACAAATCTAAAGTCTTAGCGAAAGCCAAACGATTTGGCGGTTCTATATGGGTCTTAGCCTAAGACCCATATAGAACCGCCATCCTGTTACAAATGACTCGAAATTTTGTGTCAATATCTCCCGGTCTATTACTTATATAAAGATTCTGAAAATATGCTGTACAGACATACACAGTTAAATTCATATGCAATTTGAAACACATACTTATATTTCAACAATTTTTTTATATATTTTTTTTTAATGTGATAGGAGACAAGTAAAATTCCTGATAATATCTGTATTGGATATATTTTTAATTGCAATAAATACAGGAAGGCAGTAAACGAGCAAAAAGAACTGAAACTATTGTTGGACATGTATAAAGGAGTGAGCAAAGAGCAGAGGGACAAAGTGCAATTGATGGCCGCTGAGAGGAAAGCGCGCCAAGAGTTGGAAGACCATAGACAGAAAGCCAAAATGGCGCAGGTATATAAAACGTTAAAACATTTAATTTCTATGAATGACCTCAATAATTTATAATGCATGCAATTTTTGCAATGCAGTAATTAACTGTAAAATATGCCCAGTTATTATTAAGGCATGATTTTGTGGCCTTATCCAGTTTCCATTTTTGTAAATTTATTCACATAACAGACAAATCTATGTATAATGTGACAGACAGAAATCCTATAATATTGCGATATTTATTTGTTTATAAATTCAAATACAATAATTTACCAAATTTAAACATTTCTTTTGATTAAATCCCAAAACAATCGAAACTCTCACATTTTCACAGGAAAGTAAACGCGAGCGTCGTATGGCGGACGAAGACGCGTTACGAAAAATCAAGCAATTAGAAGAACAAAAATACGAGTTACAGAAACAGTTGTCCTGTGCGAGGCCCAACGCTGACCCGTTGCATGGATTCGCGAGGCCCTTTGCCGGCTCTCAGGTATATAACAAAGTAATTACTTTATATATTAATACTTTAAATAATTATAAACGGTTTCCACAGCTTGTGGATGTGTTCTTTTTAGCTTATTGAAGGTTTAAAATGGCTTATAGTGTACGAAAATATAAAATTAAGCAATAAGGAATTATCAACAAGCTGTGGAACAGGCCTTGCATTATATTTGTATTAACAAATTCAAAATTGCCTTAAAATTCTGCTTAGATCAAGTTCAGATAAAATAAAATTCCTCCAATCATCCTTTTTTTTGTAACTTATAATTAATGTACGAAAAAATACGATACATTTGTATGTATCCTAGAAGAAGTGTAAATAAAAATGTAGTCGGTTAAAATTAAAGTGGAAAGATTTTACATGACATTTCACCTATTTTTTAAAGTGAAACTTTTATTACAGCGTCTCAAACTTTTTGGTCTGTGTAGCGCATGTCGCGTGACGGTCGGCTGCCGAGTAGGTATAAAGCAGTGTTCGGAACCGTTCGAACGGTTTCACTTTTACCGTGGTTTCATAAAACCACACAACATTTTTTTTATTTCATTTCTACAATGACAGTTGCATGTAAAACAGTTTAAATCAAATAAAAAAAAAGCTTCGTTATTATGCAAAAACTTTAACCCGCAGGAAGAAGAAGCACTCCTCAACGAGATGGAGGTCACCGGGCAAGCGTTCGAAGACATGCAAGAACAGAACTCTCGTCTTATCCAACAATTACGTGAAAAAGATGATGCGAACTTTAAACTCATGTCGGAGAGGATCAAGGCCAACTCGCTGCATAAACTGCTGAGGGAAGAGAAACAGCTGCTGCAGGAACAGGTATATATTTAGATAGATTAAAAAAAAAGGTGTACATAGAGCTCATATATATATTATAGCCTTTATTGCAATGTTTAGTTGCAAGTTTATTTTAGTTATTAACTATAACTATATAGTTCATATAGGTTAGTGAAAATTGTTTGTTGTGGCTGTAAGATGGTAAATGTGGTGTGAGGTAGTGATGTAAGTTTCAGGAGTAGTCATGTTTCTGTGTATAGTCAGTATGTGTGGGTATGTATAAGCAGGAGCAATAGAAATCATAGTGAGGTGTATATAAATATGTGATATAAATTATATATATCACTACTACAACCATTGCTAAGTGTACATGTTTGTGTGTGTGTGTTGTGCGTGCTTGTGCGTGCGTGCGTGAGTCCGGGCGTGTGGCAGGTTATGCATGAGTGTTAAATGTCATATATTGAGCTGTATGTATATGTGTGTGCGTGTATGCGTTCGTGCTTTGTGTGAATGTGTATAATCAGCAATATAAACACGTATGTTTGTGTGTAACGAATGGTTGTGCGCAGGTGGTGACGCGCGACCAGCAGATCGAGTCGATGGGGCTGGTGGCGCGGCGGCTGGAGGAGAAGGAGCGGCTGCTGCAGGCCACGCTGTCGGCCGTGGAGAAGGAGCTGCTGCTGCGCCAGCAGGCCATGGAGATGCACAAGCGGAAGGCCATCGAGTCGGCGCAGTCGGCCGCCGATCTCAAGCTGCATCTCGGTACGGCTGTATGATTATATCTGTGATAGTCATCTTGTTTAGCTTAGGGCCGATTTTTCAATGCTTGGATAAAACTTATTCGTCGAATAATGTATAAAACTACCATTTCAAAAACGTATTCTAAGAGCGGGGGCACACGATGCGTTGCGGCGCCGCACCGCAAAGATTTCACCGTGTCAGTGGGCACACGAGCGGTGCGGCGCCGTAACGTTGTTTTGTCGCAGCGGCGCCGTAGTAGCGTTGCACAGCGTGTCCTTCCTTGTGACGCAAAACAACTGAGCGGTGCCGCTCCGACGTCGCACCGCATTCACCCCTCCCCGCCTCGTCTTGGTGGTTACAAGTCCGGTGCGGCGCCGGAGCGCATCGTGTGACATGCCACAGTTATTTCTCTGTAAGACGACGCAGCGACACCGCTCCGGCGCCGCACCGCCGCCGCAACGCATCGTGTGCCCCCGCCCTTATTGCCCGTATTTGACAGTTTACGTGACATTTTAATATTATCGTGTAATACTTTATTGGACGGATAAATTTTATCCAAGCATTGAAAAATCGGCCCTTAGACAGCTTAGATAGTCAGTGGAAATGACGTAATTTTATGAAAAGTTACTGTAAATATGTAAAATAGGCTTTCAGATATATTAACAGCAAGCGGCGAAACCGATCATAACTATACCATACGTACCTTAATACTGTTGATATAGGTCTGCGTATAATATGCATAATTATTATTTATTGTTGGTATAAATGCGAGAAGCATTATTTGCCAAACATAATTTAATAAAGTGATAAGTTTTGTTTACTTTGAAACTTGATTTGTTTATTTGTATTTTACTGTCATTTTCTATTATAGAAAAATACCATGCACAAATGAAAGAGGCACAGCAAGTGGTGGCTGAGAAGACGAGTGCATTAGAAGCAGAAGCTTATAAAACAAAAAGACTACATGTAAGTACATTTTTGTTGCAGTAATTGAATGGTTTGAAGATATATTTTAATTAAAAAATTGTGCAGTAGCATGTCAATTTTGGAGATAATTTAATACATAAAATATATTGTTTGAAAGTAAAAAAATATTTTAAATATAATATAACATTATCTAAAAAACTTACAAACGTTTTAAATAATTGTTTTTACGGTGATCGTTGTCGTGTTCATTCAAAATATATTAGTATGCAAGATGGCGTCGGCCCGGCTATGGAATGGGAAATGGGAAAATCCATACTAATATTATAAATGCGAAAGTAACTCTGTCTGTCTGTCCTTTACTCAATCACGCCTTAACCACTGAACCAATTTGCATGAAATTTAGTATGTATAGAGATATTTTGATACCCGAGAAAGGACATAGGCTACTTTTTACCCCGGGACATAGGATAGGTTTTATCCTCTAAATCCCACGAGAACGGGAACTATGCGGGCTTTTTTCTTTGACTGCGCGAGCGAAGCTGCGGGTGGAAAGCTAGTAGTCTATATAATAATAAGTACGTGTTGATTGATATCGACGACGCGGTTGGCGCAGTGGTAAAGTAACTGCCTACTGAGCCGACGGTCCCGGGTTCGATCCCCGGTCAGGGCAAATATTTGTGTGATGAACTCAATTATTTGTTCTTGGGTCTGGGTGTTATTATCTATATATATATGTATTTATAATATTATATTTATCGTCGCCTAGTACCCACAACACAAGCCTTAATTGAGCTTACTGTGGGACTAGGTCGATTTGTGTAATAATGTCCTATAATATTTATTTATTATAATTTATTTATCAGGAGGAGCTGGCGATCCTGCGTCGCAAGGCGGAGCGCATGAAGAAGATGGAGCAGGCCGGCAGCAGCATGGACGAGGTGCTGCTGGAGGAGATCCGCGAGTACAAGGAGACCCTCACCTGCCCCTCCTGCAAGGTACCACATAACTGGGACCCATTTTTTTTTAATCTTTTTTTATTAAGGGATTTTTGTCTTAAAGGACGATGACAATCCCATCGTACCTTGTATACAAATATTTAACACTTAATTAACAAACTATATTAAGTAACTATATTTTAAATTTAAAGTTGAATAGCATTCTAGCTGCATCAGAGTGTGGTGCAGAGTGCAGACATAACTGGGATCTGTTGCGTCATTACTAAACAAAATGTTTTCACTACAGAGGGGCTAGTGTGAGTTTGATCGAGTACGAAACGTTACTATCGCGTCTGCGTCACAGCGAAATTTGTATGGGGAATCAAAGCTTCCCCATACATCCGCTAGGGGCGCTGTTCGATTTCCTATACTAATTCGGCTGTGACGCAGACGCGATAGTAACGTTTCGTACTCGATCAAACAGGTTCCGTATACCTCTTATTTGCAGACAGTTTATTGATAAGACATGGTGATTGCAATCATAATATGAATTTGCCAGTCAGTACAATTCTGAAAACTGTCTGGAAATAATAGGTCATAATGCGGCCCCAGAGCATATATGCAAGTTTCCGACATTGGGGCCGTATGACCGTCGAGGAGGAATTCCTCCTTCCTTTCTCCACAGATCTACTTCTGATAAGAAAAGCATATACTAGATGTGCTAATGTTTGCGGATCTACCTCACCAGTCCGGTTAACCGAGGTTTTGGCCCCATCTCACTACGAATTTCCGGTCAGTACACATATAGTGACCTAAAATTTGAAGTGAGTTGGGGACGAACCCATACAACAGCATGGATCTGGACAAGACAAGAACCCACGCGAAGTTATTGTGTTTTTCTTCTGATTTACTCCACTGGGCCGAACAACCCTCGCTTGTAATTTTTTATCAGGAAATTCGTGTATTATTTTAAAGAACTAATATTATATAGCTGAAGAGTTTCATTGTTTGTTTGATTTGAAAAATTATTTTGGTTTTAGATAGCCCATTTATCAAGGAACACTATAGGCTATGCATCATCACGCTGCGCAACACGCGGGGCAAAGCTAGTCTTTGATAAAGATTTACTAAACCACACAAATTCCTTTTTTAAATACATTTACAATATGATTTTTTACTGACCGGTTGGTTTGGTTGGTAGTGACCCTGCCTTCCAAGCTAGAGGTTGTGGGTTCGATTCCCACCCGGGGCAAATATTTGTATGATGAACATAGATGTTAGCTCTGTGTCTGGGTGTTATTTTGTCTATAAGTATTTATTTAAAATTATAAATGTTGTTATGTTTATCAGCCATCTGGTTTCCATAACACAAGCGAAAGCTTAGTATGGGATCAGATCGTGCCGTGTGAAAATTGTCCTGAAATATTTATTAACCCATTGAGCCCCGAACGGCCCGATCGGTCCACGACACAATAGATTTTCTATTGTGTCTGTGATTCCGGGGCCTGAGTTATTAATATGTAATATCACACAATTTGCAGGTGAAACGCAAAGACGCAGTACTAACAAAGTGTTTCCACGTGTTCTGCTGGGACTGTCTGCGCACGCGCTACGAGACGAGACAACGGAAATGTCCTAAATGTAACGCGGCATTCGGAGCTAATGACTATCATAGACTTTACTTATCCACTTAAATATCAATCAAATATATTGAGGGAACTAACTCGATGATAAAAAGAAAAAATGTTGTGTGGTTTTATGAAACCACGGTAAAAGTGAAACTCAGGCACAAAATTATCGTATTTGTACGATAATGACTCCGAACACTGCTTTATACCTACTCGGCAGCCGACCGTCACGCGACATGCGCTACACAGACCAAAAAGTTTGAGACAATGTAATAAAAGTTTCACTTTAAAAGGTTACATATTGTAACTAAAATGGTCACGTTTGTAACTCTGGTTGCAATTCGGACTCGATTTTGAGGTTAGAAAAATATACACGTTGTTAAACTGTCGAATCAATTTCTTTAAGTTTATAATATGATGATTAGGTGTCTAGATTTTGTTGTTACTAATCTGACGAGGTTAGGTGATTAATAAAAATCTCTAAATATACTAGTTAGTCTCCATGACTTTACCTATAAAATATTTGGCATAACTTAAACTTTTTTCTCACCATACAGAATATACGTTTTTGTTTTCACAAGAACAAAATAGCCTCATCATGGCCTTACGTTACAAAAATCCTAAAATAATTTAAAATAATGTGGGTTATCTTCTAGTAATTTCATAAAAAAAATAACTAAATACCTACTAGACTGATATTCACTAATTGGTGTTGGTAATTTAAAGGTAATATAAATGTTACTAGAAACAACATTATATTTAAATAATTTAAAGGATCCGTGACTAAATAACATCGCGACAGTAGTATATCCATACTAATATTATAAATGCGAAAGTAACTCTGTCTGTCTGTCTGTTACTCAATCACGCCTTAACTACTGAACTTATTTGCATGAAATTTGGTATAGAGATATTTTGATACCCGAGAAAGGACATAGGATAGGTTTTATCCCGGAATCCTACGGGAACGGGTTTTTCTTTGAAAACGCGGGCAAAGCCGCGGGCGGAATGCTAGTAATAAATATTTCTTTAATAAATTTTTTCTATTGTTGTTTGTGAAAGTCGTAACGATTTTGGATAAATTTCAAAATGACGGCAGATCTTTCTGGAAAATGCCAGTTAGAATATAGAAACCGCGTCTTAGATAATAACAGTACATTAACTCTGTACGAAACAGGTCTTGTATTAATATACCTTTATTAAAACTAATATTTAATTTATTATTAATAAGAGCGTTATTAATCATACCACCGGAATAATATTTGTTGCAATACACGGTTATAATAATTTTATCGAATTTGATTTTTTAATCTAGAACCATGGACGTATAAAAAAAGACGGACGGTATATCGCCTAAACCTCAGAGGAATAAACCTATAGAGTTCTTATATTGAGACAGAACAAAATACATATTTTCTAATCTACTTACTCTTAGTCAATAACAGCATAAGTCAGATTGAGATAGCGATAGAGTATCTGCACTGTCTTCAAACGTAGCGCGCCGGCAGTCAGTTTGTTTTCCAACCAGCTGGTGGGCTCAGTGCGTCAAGTGTTTTTAACGAAATATTTAGAAAATATAAAGTGTATAGTGTTTCTTTTTATTTGTCAGTGTGCTAAAATGACTATTGTATGTTTAGCTACCGGCTATTACTAGTCGAATGGGAGTTTTGGATGAAAACAATGAAAAAATATCTTTCCATCGGTAAGTGATTTTCAGCAAATTGATAAATATTTATGTTCTAACCCTATTTGAAGGTTATATCAAGCGCTTTTTTATAAGTTTATGTTGTAACTGTAACATTTACCCACTTTATGGGGTTGTGGAATACAAAAGAATTAAATAATTTTTAAAAAATGTCACAATATTATCAAGTTTGGCATTTTGTTTACCACCGTAGTGTTGTAACACATCTAGCGTATATTATCGATTTATGACAAAAAATCTATTTCATATTAACGTTGATTTATTTATTTTGTTTCTTATATCAGATTTATATGTAGTTGTTGTAGCAAATAATTGATGTATATTTTCTACAGCAGGAAAATAAAAAATACCACGTGGTTGTTTTATTTTACTTATCTGTTTAGTTTGTTGTTTCTCTTTTAGATTATTAATAAATTCATTTTGTTTTAGATTTCCAGAGCTAAATAAGACATGGGTATAAAACATGAGACGTGTAGATTGGACGCCGTCAAAATTTGCTAGATTGTGTTCACTGCATTTCGAGCCTGCGTGTTATCAAGATGGATACTCTAGAAGAATTGTGCAATCTTACGCTTACGTTTTTTTTTGTTCCTTTAGATAATAAATACATTTGTGTGTGAGTGAATTTTTATTTGGAAATTTTTTTACACATTTACTATAAATGTGTAACTATGTGAAAATTAAACGGTTGATTAAATGACAGTTCTCATAGATGAGAAACTACTATTGAAATACATACTTAATTGCGTTTTCAAAGAAAAACCCGCATAGTTCCCATTCCTGTGGGATTTACGGGATCAAAAGTAATTTTTCCAAATTTCATTGTAATCGGTTTAGTAGTATTCGCGTGAAAGAGTAACAAACATCCATCCTCACAAACTTTCGCTTTATTAGTAGGATGTAAGGAAAATGTTTTCTTTAAAACTGTCCTTTTATGAACTTGTTAAAATTCATGCTGACTGTGCCTTTCTCCTCACTCCTTTAACTTTATTGATCTTTATTTTAAATTATGTAGTTATATTTCAAGTTTTAAAATTTATTTTAAAATATACTAGCTTTCCGCCCGCGTTTTTAAAGAAAATCCCGCACGTGGGATTTCCGGTATAAAACCTATCCTATGTGTGTATGTACAAAATTTCATTGTAATCGGTTCAGCAGTGAAAGAGAAAGTTATCCATTCTCGCATAATTTCGCATTTATTATATTCGTAGGATTAAACAAATAATGTATTCAACTGAAATTTATGATTAATTTTGTTTTTTTTTTATTATTTATTATTTCACGAAACCGTAAATGCAAAATGCATTCACGATTTTATCGATTGAAGCACATCCCATCACTATCACCTTCTATCTATCTAAATACGTACCTATAGTAAAAATGGTGCCATGACTATGTTGAAACGTAGCTTGTAGTCTATAGCTATCTCATTCTTTCTTACGACGTTTTCTTTAGATAGAAAGAAACAAATATATGTAAATTGTATACGCTCGATACAAGTACTCTATAGGTTTATTCCTCTGAGGCCTAAACATTGAGTGAAGCCTAGTAATGGCGGCGAAACACCCATGTGTGTGTGCCATGTTGCCATGGCAACCTGCTGTGTTAATAACAATGGCGGCTGTATTTTTTTCTATAAATTTTGCCGTAATAATTTTGTCATTAAAACATAAAAGAAATAACTTGCTTCCCTGTGAAATGTAATCCCTTGTGTTTTGTTATTTAAAATTGTACTGTTGCGACACCATTTAACCACGCAAGACGGCATTTTAAATATTTTTTGTGAAACAGTGACGCAGTTAATCAGTCGGTAGTTCACGACGTAATGGCGGCCGACTAGCTTACTATGGTGAGAGTGTGTGCGTGTTTATTGTCTTTACACGATCGCTAGCTTACTATGGTGGCTTCACGTTGTTTGTTCGTAATACGGCGTCCGTCTTTTTTTATACGTCCATGTCTAGAACTTATAAAGAATAATCGGGAGCTAGGTCTGTCCATTTTTTAAATGACAGTTTAAAATATTCCTAAAACTTAATAACTATAATGTGTAAATAATGATTTTGTATTATTTTTTAGATTTGTAAATATTTTGCACTAAAGTCACAACTTTTAAAGATTTACCGTTGTAAATAAACGTTAACTTCCAAAAAATGTTCATCTTGTGATAAACCAATCTTTAATACCATGTTTTTCAATATGTGTTGAAAAATGATTGATTTCGGTTTCCCGAATAGTTTATATAATCTATATTCTTGTTTTAATTATATAGCTAAATATTTACTTTCATAAGGCCAGAAATTAATAAGCGTTAACTATTAAAAATAACACTAAAACATACTATAGCTACACACATTACATAAAGAAAATCTTGTTTTTAAAATTACAAAATTGAATCTTTGTTTTGTATTTTCTTGTTCTCGTCTTGAATATTATGCCTCTTTGAATAAAATGCGATATCAACGTCACTTCAAATTTTATTCCTAAATGCATAGTAAGCTAAAAGTTTGTATTGATGTAGCGAAATAAAAAGAGAAAAAGAATGATCTCATATAAGCTTGTTTCTATACCAAGCTAAAGTATGCGAAATTCGCTAAACGACACAGCATTGATCGGATTATATATAAATTTGACAAGGGGTCGTTAAACAACACTTCTTTTTTTAACCGTGAATTTGCAAAAGCATTGCTTAAAGTTTGCAATTTTATTTGAAAACTACGAATTTGTTAAAAGTTAAAAGCGCGCATACAACAAATGGTACTTCAATACCATGATTTGATAACCTGTTATATTTAGACAATTTTCTATGTTATATATGAGTATTAAAACCTATTTAAAACCCATGTAAAGTATAGAAAAGCTAATTAATTATTAAAAAAAATCATATTCATTGATTTGTTAAAGTTTTTCAAACGTCATTTAGCGATCATAGTTGATAAGATTTTACTAGTATTCAACGGAACGTGGTAAATTGTTCATTCCTTAATTTATAGTGAATTTTCCATGTATTTAAATATAAATTAAAGCGAACATAATGTAAGAATTTATAATGCATTTTGCGACTCTTTATCGCCTACGTTTGTATCGTTGTATATTGAGGATAGCATGAAATCGAACAAGTTTAGTATTTAGATTTAGTGTTTGTTAGTCGTAAGTGATAAGGTGAGATTAACTGCTGTACTATGGACTTGGTTTGTCCTGATACTATGAAAATGTTAAATCATTTGTATCGATTATACTTTTTTATTTTTTGTTGATCGATTGTCTGGGCGTTATGTCTTGGTATTGTTCATTACATTGGCCAAAATTAATAATATAATTCAGCTTATGTTATATTTTGTGAAAATTGTAAAAAATAACATTAACTCGGGTCGGAAATTATAATATTCAAATAAAAATTATTTGAAATCAACCTCATAGTACACCAGTTACATTGTAGATAGACAAATAGCTTGCAGCCCTCTGACTGATGTATTTATACACTTTAGGTTTTAAATTCTATGTCCATTAAAACTAAGGTAACTTACACATTTTCAATGCTATTAGAAGTCGCTACGATAAAAAATTGATGAAATGTTAACCCTATTTATTTATTGACTAGCTAACAAATGGACTTTAAATTTTTAAATTATATTCATACATAAATGCTAAAGGAAGAGTACCACTGTTCTTAGATATCGTACTTCAATCGAAAAGTCGGGGATTCGCTATCAGACGACTGTGCAATAAATTGATATTTTTTTTT
>CAJQZN010032149.1:0-13422 GCA_907164685.1 Colias eurytheme | reverse complement strand
AATGTCAAAGTTAGGTTAGTTTGGGTTAGGTTTCTTTAAAGGTTAGGTTAGGTTAGGTTAGGTTTCTGTCATAGTTAGGTTAGTTTAGGTTAATCTAGGGGGGCCTAGCGAGGAAGTTCGTCACCTCTATGCAGGTATCATCAGATCAATGGCCCTTTACGGTGCACCTGTTTGGGCGAACAGACTTATGCTACAGCGTATAAGACGAAAAGTCTATAGTGTACATCGCATCATCTCCATAAGAGTAGTAAGGGGCTACCGTACTATCTCTTTTGATGCATCTACGCTTCTTGCTCGATATCCTCCACTGGACATCCTAGCATTAATGGACTCAAGAATCTTTTGTGAGATTAGATCTGATACCAACATTTCAGTTGATATAACGGATCTTCGAAGACAGGCTCATGCTGATGCGTTAGAGACTTGGCACTATCGCCTTACACAGCCAAGAAGCGCTAACCAGCGGGTTGTGGCGGCAATCTTACCGAATTTCCATTTATGGATTAAAAGACGCTGGGGGACAATTACTTTTAGAATGACTCAAATATTCACAGGACATCGATGTTTTGGTGAATATTTACATAGGATTGGACGGTCTTCACAGGAAAATTGTCATCATTGCGATGCGACCTGTGATTCGGCTCAACACACACTCGAGGTATGTCCTGCTTGGGCTATGCAAAGGATGGTACTAATTCGAGAAATTGGACCTGATTTATCTTTGTCAGCGGTAGTTAATGCCATGCTAAGCAGTAAATCTGCATGGCAAAGCGTTCAAAATTTTTGTGAATGCATTATGCTTCAAAAAGAGTCAGCGGAGAGAGCTAGAAAATGAGTTAACGCAGGACGACGTTCCAGTTGATATATCACGACCACTAGCGTTGCTCCTAAGCAGCCGGCATTATAAGTATGAACTAAAATAATCGGAAATGGTGTTTTAGTTCTCCGATTTTGCACGTTACACTTAACTACACTAGTAGTTCAGGACCGAGGGCGGTTCAAGGGGGTACTGAGCCGCCTTTAACATCTTTCCGGTCCTGTGACTGTCCTGCCCACTTTGGGTAATCGATAATGAGGCAGGGAAGCCACATAGTCTGGCATATAGCTGCGGGAACTCTGGTGCGTTCTACAAGAGATCCCGGAGTCCCCGCTACCATGCTTTGGGTTTGGCCGTCGAGGAGGTTTTAGTGGGTAAGAATCCCACATGCTCTCTTTTTCCCCCAAAAGAGAGTATCTTTTGAAGATTTCCTCCCCGTTACCAAAAAAAAAAAAAAAAAGGTTAGTTTAGGTTAGGTTAATGTCAAAGTTAGGTTAGTTTAGGTTAGATTAATGTCAAAGTTAGGTTAGTTTGGGTTAGGTTTTTTTAAAGGTTAGGTTAGGTTAGGTTAGGTTTCTGTCATAGTTAGGTTAGTTTAGGTTAGGTTAATGTCAAAGTTAGGTTAGTTTGGGTTAGGTTTCTTTAAAGGTTAGGTTAGGTTAGGTTAGGTTTCTGGCCTGGATAGGTTTCTCTATAACAACATAAAAAAAAATATAAAAAAATAAAACAGGAACTTAAAATATTTCTGTAGCCTTTTGTAGAAGTCCAAATTCAAAAATTTTCAAATATTCTTCTTCAGTTATCATTTTTCTATTCAAAAAAAAATAAAAAAAAATAGGTATAAAATTGTGCAAACCGAGTTGATGTGCCTAAGAGATGTGGACTGGGAGGGTGGGTGGGCGCTGCGTTTCGTTTTTCGCCGATTTCTCCTAAACCGCTGGGCGGATTTTTACAAATTTGGTATCAAATGAAAAGACTTTTTAGGCCGCATCCCTGGACACCAAAATGAATGGGGTGCATAGCCCAGTTCAATAGATATGAGAGGTGGCTCCCAACGTGATTTTCCTCATTTTCACCTTAACAGGTAAGCAAATCCTCATGAAATTATTATCAAACGATAGATCTCGCTGTTGCGCATCCGTAGACACCAAAATCAAGAATAATCATTTTTGGTTAATTAATTATTAGAGGGAGAGATTTAGCACTTTTGGAAGTGATTTTCCCCTACTCCTCCTCAGCGGGTTGATAAATTTTCACAATATTAGTTTCAAATAAAAGTGCTTATCGATGCGCATCTATACATACCAAATTCAATGAAATTGAACATACGGTTAATAAAATATACGAGATAAGATTTTAACGCTAATCCGCACTATAAAACTCGGTTGAACAATAATTATTATTGTGTAGTTATTTTGTTATTTACTTTTATTTTTATTTTAGACACCCTGTCTTACACCGTCTTTGAAGTCTTTAGGGTAAAAACAACAAAAACTTCACGTTCACAAATAAAATAAAATAAAATGATGCTGTTTTAAAATTGTTATATTATTATGTAGTTAAATGTATTATATTATAATATAGAAATGAAAAAAAAAATAAGTTGTAACTACCTTTTATAACTACTATCCTCCTAAGCAGTAATTTACAAGAATAAAGAATAATAATAATGAATTTTTACATATTAATGTCTTAAGTGTATCTAAAAGATAAAAAAAATACACTACAAATCCACACAATACAATATCTAAATAGGGTATATAAATTATAATATCATCTGATGTCAATTACTCGCAGATAAACTAAAAAATAATAATTAGCATGCCCACCCGGGCTCGAACCCCGGCCCTTTTGGGTGGACTTTAATCACAGAGTGCTGCTTCGTTTATTAAAGTTTTTCATCCGTCGCATAGATGGCCTTGTTTCCAAATATAAACATTTTCATTATATCTATCGATAATCATAATAATACGCATAAATAGATAAAAATTAATTTAATGTAGAATTTATTTTAATCGTCATTTCTATAGTACTGTCCTAAAAATGACAACGAAATTGTAGTTATTGTAAAGGTTACATTATTAATGACAAATTTTTAAAATTCCTTTTTTAATTTCCCAGATGAATCAATTTCCAGATGCACCAAAACCAGATTTTTAAAAAGTATTTTTTTGTTTCCCGTATTCTCATAATACAGATCTCATTATACCAGATTCTCAGAATACTTTTTTTTGTTTCCCATCGTACCTAGTTACCATTTTCCAAATAAACTATTGCCAAATTTTCATAATATTTTTATTTGGTTCCCATATAATCGTTTAACAGATAAACTATTGCCAGATTTTCATAATCTTTTTATTTGATTTCCATACACTTGTTCATTACATCTGTTATCGTTTATTTGAATTTCAAAAATCTGGACATTGTTTGTCTGGATATCAATTAACTGTATTTTAAAAATTTGTGTTTTAAAAATCTGGCTTTCGTGCATATGGATTACGGTCATCTGGATTTTGTGCATTTAGATTTCGTATGTCTGGAACTCATTCGTCTGGATTGTAAAACGTCGTACAAATAAAGAAATGGGCAAGTGAAATTCGGGGTTGCGATTATATGGCAAACAAAACTTCGAAATTTATAAATTCGGGGTTATGAAAAAATGTCCAAACGTTTTCTGGATTATGATATTCGGAATATTAAAATTCGAGATTAAGATAGGTAAGATAGGTAGATTAAGAAAGGTAGGTGTTTCTCAGAAATAATTCAGAAGAGAACTTAACCCTTAACACGGCAAGCCCTGGAATAATGTACCCAGATATGACCTGAATTGGTTTTAGTGATAGTTATTGATTAAAAAATACTATAGTAGAGAAAAAAATAAAACAAATTTCCTGTAAGTAGGTTTTTCAGGATGTCCGTAAAAACGGCCTTTGCCAAGAACCCCGTCTTCATTGCTGTCTCAAAAAACGGACAACGCTGTCATACAGCTTATAAAATAAGAATGAAAAAAAATAAAATTCACTTAATATAACACAATTGAAAACAATTTCAAGTAGCATTTTATTGTTTTATTGTATCACAGTATTTTCACTATCTATTATAACAAAAAATTCTTCAATTTTAACTAAATACCTAACTAATGATAATTGAGCCCTCTCGAGCTCAATCACACTATTTAGTTGTGTGGAATGTTATATAACATTTATTATTTCGTGTCAAGTAACCGTTAGTTTCATTTAATACAAATAATAATAGTTTTTCTAAAATGTGAAGTGATATTTGGCCAATGATTAGGACATTTAGACGATATGCATGTGGAGGTCGAGGAACTCCCGGTTCTACTGTAGACCCAACAGATTTAACTGGTCTTAGATTATATTCGTCATTTTGAACTTAATTAAAAATAATTCTACATATAATTAAAGACTCTAAAGCAAGAAAATCCAATAAAAGTGATATTTTATTAAAGTACGAATCATGGCAACGTCCGTTTCTTGGGACATGCCAATGGGTTCTTAGTTACCTGTATCTACGGCACTGTCCCAAAAAACGGACCAGCTATATTTCGAATATTTTGTCATAGAATTATTTGAATATTTAATAATCTTTATAGCAAAAACAACGGTTTATCTCACCTGAAAGTTAAATCAATAGCAATCAAACATGGAAACTATTTCATTAAAGCTATTATTGACCAGAAACACAAACCATCACTAATTCCGGGATTCCCTAAATTCAACAGTCACCTAGCACACGAATTAAATGTTTTCTATATTTGGCATGTAGGAGAAAAATAAAGGATTGTTATCGTACTTTCTCCAACGTAGTCAATTTTCTAGATTTTTTGGAACGTTCAAGATTTACACGGCAATAAGTACATGTACTAAAAAAGTGACAGAAAAGCTTTAAGGGTTAATACAACGGTTCCGTGAGATGGGAGAGGATACGGAAGATTGCTCTAAAGCGTTGTTAGGCGATTGTGAAGGTAATATTATTATTTATTTAATTAAGTATGTAATTTGATAGATAAATTTAAAAAAATAATCAGAGAGATAATGTAAAAAGCAGTTTTAATCCTACTAATATTATAAATGCGAAAGTTTGTGAAGATGTGTGTGTGTGTGTTTTTGTTACTCTTTCACACAAATACTACTGAACCGATTACCATGAAATTTAGCACACATATAGAAGGTAACTTGGATTAACACATAGGGTAGGTTTTATCCCAGAAATCCCACGGGAATGGGAACTATGCGGGTTTTCCTTTGAAAACGCGGGCGAAGCCGCGGGCGGAAATCTAGTGACTATATAAAGAAAGTCATAGCAAAGAATTTACGACGAAGAGGTTTGAGTACTATGAAAACTGCGGATATCTTATATTCAAGAAAAAATGCGTATAAAATCCCAAAAACGATATTTATACAGGGTGGAAATTTTCGATGTGCCCTGGAGGGAAAGTAAATAACAAATTTTGCTGAAAGGAAACATTTCTTCATTTTTTTTATTTTTTATAATTTTACTAGCGACCCGCCCCGGCTTCGCACGGGTGCAATGCTGATACTAAATATACACAACAGAAAAACTGTGAACGTTGTATATATAAAAACATAGCGTCCCGCTCCGACTTCGCACGGGTATAAAATAGATAGCCGGGCGGCCGGCCGGTACCGCCGCAAACGCTACGTCCCGCAATTTTTAAATCTGTAATATCTTCGAAAATATTCACTTAAATCATACGGTGTAAAGTGCTATATAGATCTATATTAAATGAACAATGTATTCAAGGTATTTCATTGGTTAAGGATTAATGCTGTATTGGTTAAAATCGCATCGAAAATTAGCCATTATTTGTCTGTGTTTAAAAAAAACCGCATCAAAATCCGTTGCGTAGTTTCAAAGATTTAAGCGTACAAAGGGACATAGGGACATAGGGACAGGGAAAGCGACTTTGTTTTATACTATGTAGTGAAGTTAGTTCCATTCCCGCTCGAAACAAGTGAATTTTCGAAAATATTAGAATGCAGTTATTTTTAAAAATGAAGGAATGTTACTTTTCATAAACATTTGCTATCTCTAGTATTTCAAGTACTTTCTTTCCCTCCAGGGCCCATCGAAAATTTCCACCGTGTTTTTGTATAAAGAAGTTGTGGAAATTAAAAAAAGCTTATCTATAGTTACTACATAGCAAGCATATTATAATTTTATACTGTGTTAGCTCTTTGTACACTACTAGATAATATTGAATACAGAAAACTATAGTCTATACCTATAGTATTGACAGATCACAGAATTTTTTTTTCTAGATCGGGAAGCGCTTGACCACAATCTCGCCTGATAGAAAGCTAAGATGTGGTCTGAGATGGTACGCGCTTCTTAGAATAGAAGCGAGATGAAAATAACACAAAGGTAACAATTAAAAGCTATATTTTCGTTATTATAATTAATAGTATAAATGTGGTGGGAGAGACGCAGCGCCTATTGCTTGTTGGCGGCCTCGTGCAGTTTCTTCTGCACCTGCTCGACTTCCTTGGTGAAGTCCTCGTAGGCCTTCTTGATCTGCGGTTCCAGCTTCTTGTTGGTCTCCTCCATGTTGGCGGCCACCTCCTTGGCCAGCTTCTGGGTCTCCTGTTAGATTTGTTAAATGTATTCGTTTAGAGGACTATTAGTCGCGTTAGAGTATATAATATTCTATGCTATATAGAGTGAATAGTAGAGATCATATCAGTCAGAAGTTAGAACGCACTATTCTTATAATAGTAGGTATTAAATATTAATGAATACACGGAAGACGAGGAACCCTGAAATGTTGTTGCTTAAGACCAGGCACTCTAAAATAATTTCTGGCACTGAGAGACCGGTTAGGCCGCTACGGTGCTAGACGCTAACACAGCCGTAATAAAGTTGAATATCGCGTGCGCTCTTTGATCGCGTTCGAGCTCGAAACTAAATCTCGTAGTTAAGTCTCAATTCTTATTTCGTTTATAACTAAAGTAATAATTATTGATATAGAGAAAAAATATCTTGGGATTAGATAGTAAACTATATTTTCTTACTGTTAACATTTGTTTTAGACATAAAGTCCAAGTAATTCTTTAAAAAAATGTAATAATCCTTAAAAAAGGCATAATTTTTGAATAAAAAATGAATCGAGCGAAAATGTTACAATTACGTAACTGTCTTGTAAATGGAAAGAAAAAGACCCAATAAATCATATACTAAAGTTCCATTTTGATTGTATGTGTGACTGTTTCAGAATATTACCTAATGCAAATTCACATAAAATTTAGGGAGCCTCCTCTTAAGAACCACACGATAGTTCTCAGTCGTAATTATTAAAAAGAGCAACCGTAGTTTTTCGCTGACTCTTTGTTTAAACTGTTTCCGAATAGGCGGTAAAAAGTCTAGTTGCATAAAATATAATGAATGTTTAATAGGTACCTATACTTAACTGATTTATTTATATTATTGTATCAATTTAAAGCTTTCGTGAGTGTCATACATAGCACTACATAGGCTGCATTGATCGTGCCCGCATACCTGCACGGTGGACTCCACGGCGGCCTGCAGCTTCTGGCGCAGCTCGTTGGCCTGCTGCTCCACCTCGGGGTGCGACTTGCGCAGCTCCTGCACGGTGCGCTCCAGGTTGCTGCGGGTCGACTCCAGCGCCTCCTTCGCCTTGCCGTTGGCGTCGTTCAGCTGAAACGCACGCCTAGAGCTTTACACGGCCACGTCATATGAGTGTTCGTGAACGGGAGAATCGGGGATTAAAACGAATAGCGACAGTCGGTCGACGGCTGGCCGGTAATTATTAAAAATGATTATGTAAAATTGTGGATAAATCAACTCCTAATCATATTATCAAAGTTTTCGCCGGCCTCGACCCGCGGGTGAATGTCGATAAGAGTAACCGGGCGAGCGGCAGATAACGCAGAGCGAAAGGTGACTCACGGCGCCCTGCAGCGACTGCGAGAAGGCGGACAGCTGCTGCAGCACGGAGTCGGAGCCCTCCTTGAGCGCCTTGTTGAACTCCTGCGTGTTCTTGGAGTTGGCGAGCGAGTTGAGCTGCTCGCTGAAGGTCTTGCCGAACTCGCTGGCCTGCTTCTGCAGCGCGTCCAGCGGCGACGCGCCCTCGGCCTCGCGACGCACGAGGCGCGCTGAACACTGCAACATCCAACGAATCACTTACAAATTTTCTACCATAAAGAGCCCCTTCATTGGGAAATAAACTTTTTGATCGATTTTAAATTTCTTTTAATCGTCGCATCTATACTAATATTATAAAGCTGAAGAGTTTGTTTGTTCGTTTGTTTATTTGAACGCGCTAATCTCGGGAACTACTGGTCCGATTTGAAAAATTATTTCGGTGTAATAATTTATTATATCATCACGCGACAGGAGCGGAGATACGCGGGTGAAACCGCGCGGCACGGCTAGTATATTATGATATAATGAGAACAAATTTAAAAATTAATTCATAGTGACGAAGAGAAGCGTATTGAACAATAGGATAACTATACATATTGACATTGCGAATAAAATTTTATAATCTAAGATCAGTAAAAAATATTAATAAGGAGTGGAACTCACCACAGCCACTAAGGCAAAGAGAACTAGGAACTTGGCAGCCATTGCGGTGTCGGTACTGATGCGGTGATGAGCTGGGAGTCGGGAGGAGTGTGCGGAGTCGGGCGGCGCGAGGCTATATGTAGCGGGCGCCGGGAGAGGCTCAGCGGGCGGCGGGCGGGGGGTGGCGGCTGATAACGGACCTGGAGAAATTTTCCTGATCAACAACGCCCTATGAACCGTGCAGTGTACACACAGTAATTAGGTAATGAGCTGAGCTGTTTGTTTGTGCGAGGATCCGGCCGCCGCTAATGGCCCGGCGATTCGTCTAGTCGCCGATTGTTGCTCGAGCGTGTCTCGGCCGTGTCGTCGATGGGAAGTCGCGACTTAAACGATTAAACGTAAGTAACTTGCTGCATAATTTCCTACTTCTCGACGATACTTCTTGATTGCCGATTATTCTATTTCAACGAGAGAGATGCTACATCTGTGTAACGATGCACCCGGACTGAGTAACTGAACTTGTCATTTATTTCATAGCACATAATATTTTCGTACACATAAAGTCGTGAGTAATATTAACAATATTAAGAAAAATAAAATAATATGAATATAATTTTATATTTAACTTTATTTAAAAATCTCGGCTCATAAAATTTACCAACCTAACTACTTCTCTTAACTCTTTCATGAGTTATTTATTATTATGGTAAATAATAAAATATTGGCTTGTTTTTCATTCTCAAGGTACTATTATAATATAAATTATAATATTGTACTTGCTTAATATATTTTTTCATTTATTGTAGTAGATAAATACTAGCATTAGCTGCATTTACAAACATTGCACATGCCACATACCTAGTCTTTATCTGATCTAGCCACTTTACGAGTCAGAGATTTAGTAAAAGCTCATTGACACACTATTTGTATGCATTTTCTGAGAACATTTACCTACTATGGTATATTTTTAACACCAACAAAGTAGAGATTTCAACAAACAAAACCCCCTCCTTTTTGCAAAAGGCGAGACGAGAGAATTTTCGATTCAAAATTAGTTTGTTTTTTTTGGTATGTTAATACCAAAAAAACAAAATTACAGTGTATTTGGGACATAAAATAAGTTAAGTTTTCACCAAATTTCGTAGAAAAAAATAAATTTAGAAAAAGATAAAATTAACTAACCAAAAAGTTTTAGTTACCTAAATCTATGTGAAAAAAATGAAAAAATACAAAAGTTGTGGATTTTTTTATTACCTACCTACATCTTTGCCATTTAACTTTTTTCCATTCTTCCATATGACTTGTAGTTTTGTCTGAAATCGAGATAAACCATTTTTTACCCTTAAAAGCTCCCCTCTCAATTCCTGAACTCGGAAACTCGAAACTTTATTTTTCCTTTCATTTTATGATATCCTTTTCCAATGGATTTCATCCTACTGTGATTTTTTTTGTTTATTATCATTTTTGAAGGGATCGACATTAATTATTATTAAACAAAATATTCTGTCCACATAACATAATGTGATTTATTTATTTATATTTATGATTTTCCAACAAAGGATACAGTCTATATTATTTTACATAGCTTGCAATTGAATACAATATGGTCAACTGCACCTTCAATAACAGGAAAATACAACATTACATTAAGTTAAATTCAATATGTCAATTTGCTGAAAACTAATATATAATTTTAAACTAATTTTTTATATAATAATAGTTTTAAATTTTAATATAATAATTTCAATTAAATTCATTGTAATTCATTCAAATTGTTAGTTTGTTTTATTGTTTGTTTAGCGTTGCCTGTGACTGCGGCGTGTGAGGCGTGTGAGGCGTGTGCGGCGTGTGCGGCGCGGTGCGGCCCCCAAGGGTCACGGTCTCTACTTGGGTTGTTGAGGAAGTGATTATGAGGAAGAGGAGGAGGAAGAGGAATTTTCACACACAAATTTAGAGGATGCGGATGAGGAAGAGGATATTTTTTTGAGGAAGAGGATGCGGATGAGGAAGCGGATGAGGATGAGGATGATAGGAAATTATAATCAAAATTAAAAAACAAAAACTTTTAAAATTAAAAATTAAAGCATAAGCCATTCTCCTGTCTCTACATATTGATGTTTAAGGTTAGGGGAGGTTAGCTCGCCCGATCGCGAATTTACGAAGCCTGTAAGTACTATCACACCCCGGACACTCCATATAAAATGATCGTTTTGACAGTCACCTGTCACACTGTAGAGACTGCAAATGTGTGTGTTAACGCTTTATGGTTGGCACATTTGTGACTAGCGTAAAAAAAATTCGCGTTTTTCTGATGAAATACATCCGTAAACAGCACAATATCTAACCATTTTCTACGAAAAACGATAATCACAAATCCAAAATAATAAAATTACTTTAAGTCAATTTGATTAATGTTGTCAATCTTCGTTGCGTATCGTCCTTGCAGAAAAATATGGCCCATTTTATGTCTGATCGCGCGGGGGTGAGGTAAGTTTAATTTTGGCGGGAGGCGGAGAGTGTCCGTTCTGTAGCGTTTAGCTACTATTATGTATTCTGTGGTACTATACTATTTGAGTCACGAGCCGGACTCAGATGAGCTTTTGTTTATGCATATTACTCGAAAAATCCCACAGAAAAAACCCAATCTATATAAGTGCCAGAAGCGACATTAGGCGATTTCCACAAAAAAAAAACTAACTGGTACTTAGATATTATTATGTAAGCTTAAACAACTTGTTTGTTTTTTAATTTAAAATCACTTTTGACAAAGATTATTTGGTAAAATATGTTTCTTCTGAGTACGAGAGAAAATGTTATATTATTATGTTTAGAGATAAGTGTTAGGCGCATAGGTATATAAATATGGCGGTAAGACTCTACTCTTGTTCGTTAGTAGAGTCCGACTCGTAACTCAAATACATAGTTTAAATAGGCTTTGTAAATTCGCAGCCCGATCGGATCAGCATCCTCATAAATTTCCTCTAAATTTTGAGGAAGCGATAGCGGAAGAGGATTTTTTTATTTTCATTTTTGAGGATGCGGTAACGGTAGAGGAACCCAAAATATTGCGGAACTTCCTCATTATGAGGAAGCGGAAGAGGAATCCTCAACAACCCTAGTCTCTACTCTCTACTATTTACTTGTTTATGTCATTCTGAATTTAACCCACTCCTCAAATGGATTTTTTTCTGTAGGTGTTAACTCACCTTCATGAAGTGAAAACTGCAAACCCTCATGAGAAACAATTGCACTCTCATTTTTAAGAAATAGGTAGGTAGCTAAAAAGGTCTATTTATATAGGTATGTAATTGTATAATTTCAGTTAGCGTTTTCAGTGTTTCAAGTTTGAGCGAAACTTAATATTATAAACACTTAGATTAGTTCAGTACTTCCTTACGTTTAGGTATATCAACTGATTGTCGTAACCACTGGTCGTAACAATGTACAATTTTTTGAGCCGGATGCTTTGTTTTTTCTTCAGCCTAGCGCGAGCGGTCCGCCCCCGCTTTGTCCGTGGTGCATAGGTATCTATTATGCTATTACCTATGTGTATTGTGTACACTGAATAGCCTGTAGCACTCGGAGATCACGTATAAATCCAAGGTTGAATGAATTTTTGAAAACAGTCAAGTGAGTATCGAGATTAGCGTGTTCAAACAAACAAACACTGTTCTATTTACAATACTTAATAAAGCTAGTATCGACGCCATTAATTAATTATTATTTCTGTGCACCGAACAATCAAAAATTATCATAAGCTATCATAACATAATCAAAATTGCATCTCTGTTATTAGTTACAACAATAATTCAAACCTGTAAAACTCTACTCCTTAAATATTGAGTAACTCTAATATTATAATGACCGCGACGGAATCTTATAATTTATTTGGAAATTTTAATAATTATATTAAAGTAAAAATTTCATGTTTTAGGTATTACATATAATATTAATTGTTTGTCTCAATCAGTAAGTAATAAGTTATAAACTTGTAATGTTTATCTTCTTTATTAGGTTATCGTAACGAAGCTCTTTTTATTTGGTTAAGTATTGATTATTATTAATCGTTATCGGATAAATACATTTTACATTCATTGTAGATCAGAATTGCGTGTTGATTCTATCTCATTTGTATTTATAACGGTTCTATGATGGTTCTTATTTATCTGTTCACCATAATAAAATATTATGAGGAGTGTTTTGGCTTTCAGTAATCTTCCTTTCATTTGCTGTAAATATATGAAATTGATCATACCTATACTACTTGTAGACCAGTGCCAATCCCTTCCAAAATGATAAAAACTTTAAAAAAATCACAGTAGTATGAAACCCATATGAAAAGGAGGGGAATATGATAAAAATGAAAGGAAAAATAAATTACAGTCAATTCGACTTCGGGAAGTGGGAGGGGGGGGGGGGAGCTTTTAAGGGTAAAAAATGGTTTCTCTCGATTTCCGACAAAACTACAAGTCCTATGGAAAAAAGTTCAATGGCAAAGTTATAGGCAATAAGATCTACAACTTTTGTATTTACAATTTATTCACATTACCTCAAAATTTAGGTGAAAAATTGAAATAACCAAGTTTTTGGTTTTTTATTTTTATCTATTTCAAAAAATTCCCCCCCCCCCCCCTCTCACTACCCGAAGTCGGATTGACTGTAATTTATTTTTCCTTTAATTTTTATTATATTCCCCTCCTTTTCTAATGGGTTTCATCCTACTGTGATTTTTTTGTTTCAAAAATTATCGGCACTGGTCTATTGCGTCCTAAACCTATCCTGCATATTCGTTATCAGCATTAAATATGCATAAATAATGTCTGAATAGAAAAAGATAAGTCATTACTATTTATTATGTTCGAAATTATTGATTCGTTTTAAATACATAACTTCATTAGTGCAATATTCGCTAAATACGAGTTACTCAGGAGAATATATTATATAGCTTTATGTGAACCTATAATTAGTTATTGTATCTGTGTTTGGGGTGGATGTGGATCCTCCAAATTATTGGTACTGGAAAGAGCACAAAGAGCTGT
>CAJQZN010032148.1:0-10402 GCA_907164685.1 Colias eurytheme | reverse complement strand
TTTGCGCACAATAACGGTGTTTTTAATTCGAGTGAAGTAAGTATAAAATATAAATCTAAATGTCACTGGAGTGACTGAGTGTAACTACAAAAAACGTCTAACTACGTTAAATTATAATAAACACGGTATAGGTACCTGTTACAAAACATAATATTAGTGTATTTCGCTTATTAGAAGGCTTAAGATTAGTACGTATTTGTAAGTGAAAGTGAATTGGAGTAACATAAAGATATTGTCATTGTCTTTATAACAGTTATTTATTGCAAAAAAATTATACACAAAGAAATAAAACTTGATGTGACTGTACAAAAACCCGGTTGATTATTTTTTTATATATATTTTTCCCGTTATGTATGTGTTATGATCTATTATAAAAACAATATCTCATGTGTATTGGTCCAACTCAAGGGTTCAGGCCCAACTTCCATAGTAAAATGCCCATTCTCCTTTGTGGTCTAAGCTTTGCCAATAGGCACCTTACATGGCTTAGTATCCCATAATTATTAATAAATGAAAATTTTCACAGTCTCTTTATTTAGAGAGCAAGAAGATGGCTGCCGTTAGTGTGCCTGGCGCAACACGTGTACATTATAATGTGAATAGTCGTCAAATAAATCATAACTAAATATTTTCCGAAATTAATATTTTAATGCGTATTTAACGCGTTATAACGTAATTATTCGCATTTTTTACTGTACTGCATATTTAAGTAAAGTTAACTGATTAATTGCAAATGTACAAAAATTGCGGAGGAATACAAACAAAAAAAAGTTGTTCTAGGCGATTTTAATGCAAAAAAGAAAAAAGGCGCAATTTTTTTTATCGTGCTAAAAAGACATTGTGATGTGGTTATTAATTGTTAAGTTTTATCTAAATGGGATCTTTTTATTACAGAAACTCGTAAATCTGTAGTGAAAAAGTATTAAATGAATAATGAAAATTTTTTCTTTCTTATTTTTGCCTCTTCATTAACATATGACGGCCGGCTGAACAGTTGTATGCAACTTTTACTAAGTTTCGTAACATTTATTATTTGTTTTTGCATCATAATATCATTATGGGTGACTGGATAGAAGAGAGATTAAAATCTAACAATTACCTGTGTTGCACAAACCAATAGCCAGTGACCTGTGACATTAAAAAAGCAAGCTATAATTATAGTTTGACGCACAACAGTGCTTCCAGCGGTGACAGCGCGGGATTTCCCAGCTGATTCAGCGCCAGCACTCGACCATTGATGTCATAGTCGGTTCACTTGTTACACTGCCAAAACGCGGTATTGCGATCTTCTTTAGTGCCACTGCTGATTTATTACTGATATACCAAACTCTATTGAGGAGCCGTCGCAGCTTAGCGATTGCGTCTTATAGGTTCCCAGCCTAACCATGATGTCTTATAGCAGTATTATTTTCAGTTTAGACAAAATGACGTTGGTTAATAAGCGCCCTCTCTTTTCCCACACTGGAAATAATACTGCTCTATTCTACTACTAAATGGATATTTTTTCTAAATTTGACAACACTTTATATTGTTACTTCGATCCTATTAATAGTGGCTTAATGTTTCCATCCTAGATTGACCAACCCTTTCTGAGATCAGCGCTTTCAACCAAAGAAACTCTACAGCTTTATAGTTTAAGTATTTAGTTGGCAAAGTCTACTCTTCACCTGGCTGTGTTATACATAATTGAATATGTTACCTATTAAGTCATGATCGCTAATACCTACTTGAAGTGTTATGCATATTAATTATATTAGTCGTCTAGTCTTGTAAGTTCTAATCTATAACCACACTCACACGCTTGCAATACTTAATGCTCTGCTTTAGTCATTTTTTTAAGCTGAAGAATAAACATCACGAGAGTTCTGCGAATGCATTGGTCGTGGCAATAAGTTTTTGCCCTTATCTTAGGAACGATTGGTCGACCTCAAAATTACTTACTGCTTGCTTTTTAATTTTTATATCTGTGCGTTGTCTTAAATTTATTATCATACTTTCTTTGCTTGTGAAATAAGCATGTTATATACTTATCAAGCCTTTTAATTATTTTACCTATTATTAAGTATTCAAGATAATGCATTACACATTATACTGCCAAGATAAGGCAAAATTAAATTTTCGTTTTCAGCATGACGGTACATTTGTTATGATCATGTTTCATCTTGCATGATTTCTTTCATTCTATTTCGGAAACTAGATGCTAGATGTTTGTGTATTCCTGTCGAATGAGTTTATATGAGTAACGCGGCTTCGCTCCATGTCTAGACTGCAGACGCGCCGGACGCCGGATAAATTAACAGCCAATAATTGTCGTATGTGTTTCGTCTGTTTCGATTATGTGATCCTTCACTGTTTGTGCAATCTGACTCATTTAAACTTTTCTGCTTCTATTATCATTACAATTGTCATGTTTGTCGAGATTTAAACCATACATCAAACAACCTCGCCAAAAGCGGGTAGATGAATGTCACACGTCATCGCACTTTTTGTTCTAGATGTTGTTTTACTTTACCGATTGGCAAGCATTGTTCATAGGGATAACGTACAGATAGACTGAAAGATGACTTTCATTTATTTGCACGCTATTACACCTTCGACTTGCTTTTGCTTCAATTTTGTAATGTCGACGGCCTTAATCATTTTCATGAATGCTCTGGCGCTTTAACTTTGTCTAATCTCGAACCTGACTTATCGATTTAAGTCCGAGGTGCTTTTCACTGAACCAGCGCTTACCATGGTTGCACTTTGATAATATTTCTACATTTTCCTTATTCGATGTCAGTGCACTATGAAATGTATTCAAAAATAAAATCAATGATTACTTCATGAGCGTTTTGTTTTGACTAGGTGAAGAGTGTGGGAGGAATGATTCGGCGTGAAAGTATTTGCGAATAACGTAATTTTATGTTTTTGATGTCATGTGGAGTGGCTAAGGACACGTTGTCATCGTTGCTAAAATAGCTGGCATTTTATTAGTTGAATTCCTTCATAAGTGAACGAAGCAACTCTTATCGGGAACACAATATCACCAATATACATTAACTTACAAGTACCGCGTTACAATAGTTCCCAAATTATTAATATTGATTGCTCCAACTTACATCTTTAGTAAACCTCCATCATAATATTTTAACAAATTCAACTTAACTTCGATAAAAAATAAACTTAATTTTAAACGCCCTCCGGAATCCTGATGGTTAAAAAACGCTTTAAATAAATTGGTTGACGAAACAGACGATAAAAACCATTAAATTAAACAAACGTCCTCGATCGATAGTGGTGTTATGTCATCGTCGATCTAACTTAATTTGAGATGTAACTCAAGCCCAGTGGGAGAGCAGCAGTGACACGTGCGCAGGAGTTTGTTTGGTAAACACGCGCTGGCGCCGCCGCTGACTCGCCGACACACACATTTATCTGGTGACCAATATCAGGTTGATTCACGAGAAGATGTTACGTGTAGATGTTAACTGAGGCTCAGTCAAAAGATAAATCATAAATAATAAATGGGCTTCTAAAAGACACATATATTAACATTAACATAAATGCAATTTGAATTCTAATAAAAATACTCAACGTTAAACCTTTTCGTTTCGCAATCACCATTTTGGAAATGCATAAATTAACACGTATAATTAAGAGGTGGAAACAATTTAAAAAAACTTGTAAAATAATATGTAAATACGCGATTTCAATGAGCGTTCACTGTTCAGAGTGAAAAATAATTGTTGTGATTTAACAGCGTCATGTGAACGCTTTCATCGCTTCTCACTTGACGGCACATTATTAAAAAGTAATAGTCGTCTAGTCGATAAATCGATCACGGCGTGCGTAGGCGCCAGCAGCCGGCAGGCGGCGGGCAACGGCCACGCTGGGCGCCTCTGTTGTGATCTAATCCTTTACTTGTGTCATAATCTGGTTCTAGTAAAACTCATCATCTGCCTCTTATTGAGTCCCAAACATAGGCCACGTCTCACCCGGTGTCAACAAACTTGTTACCCACTTTCGATGGCTCTCATATTCACCAGTGGCACTATTATTTAACTTAACATCTTGCATTACTCACCACGTTACATGACGTATTTTGGCTCGAACTATAATTGTCGTTGATTGAATTTAATGAACTGGCTCTGTTGTTTATTGTTTTGATTTATCTCATTTTAACACACTTGTATGTTTAATGGAATTCGTTTTAAGAACATTGCTGTGATCTTGTGAAGGTTTTTTCTACTTAAAATCTTTTAAATTTATCTCTAATTTTGATCAATGCTGCTATCTGGATTTGATAGATTGTTTGTTTTACTGTGATAAAGGTGAAAAATGAAAATATTTTTATTGAGAACATTATAACGATTTCATTCAGTTTGGTTGAAAAAAATATATGAAAATTTCAGTCGCCTCGTATCCGTGTGTATTTTCAATCGGACACTCATCTACGTAAAAATATTATTTAACTTCCCGGTGCGAGCGGGAAGTTGGCGCCGCCACCGAATTAACTGGACAACTTCAAAGTCGAGGTCATGCGGATTTGTCACTGTTTCGTGCTGTTGCTCCACTAACTGTTCCTTACACTTCTATTTCTAATGAAATGACTCTTGCTCTTCTAGGGGCCACAAATTGTTTCGCTTTTTGAACTATAAGTACATCCAGTGCTTCTGGTTTCTCTATATTTCATAACTTATTAATTACTTCTGATATAGCATTGTTATTGTTTGCTGTACGATTATGTGCTATTTTTATCATGAACACCCTGATATATGTCACGTATTCATATTTAATCATAAACTTAAACATCTAGAGTGTGTTTGTAAGTACTCACATACTATAGGTGTAGTGTGGCACCTCTGACTCCCGTCTATACGGCCGTCTTTAAGTGCGATGATTACTGTTTATTTCCTCGTATCGTGAACTTTCTGTGACCTAGACCGGTGGTAACCTTCGATATTTGTAGTCTATTCGTTAGCGTTTGCGTAACCCTACATTGAATTCTAGGAACGATGCATTCGGTGGTAGGGAGATGTAATCATCGTTATTTTGCCAACAATTTTCGAGTTTTGCGGTGTTTCGTCACTCATTGATAACTGCAGCCGCTGGCAGCGCCCGGCAGCGGCTGGCAGCGAGCGTGCGGCTAGACTACGGTGGGTGAATGAAGCGCACGCGTCGCCGCGGGCGCAGCAGCGACAGGGCTGACTGCTGAGCGGCGAGCGGCGAGCAGTCAGTGTCCGCTCGCGATCCGAGCGCGCTTGTCGTGTGCTGTGCCACGTCCGCGCTCCTCCTGCCGCTCGGCAGCGCCAGTGTTCTCACATTAAGATGCTTGCGTACAGCGCAGTGTTTACCGTTTGTGTTACAGTTGTATAAAGTGTTTAAAAGTGGATTCCGGACTCTATCAGGCCGTGGAGCACGCGCAGAGGCTCGAGCGCTCCCAGGCCATGTATGTCATAAATTTAGGTGAGTCCGCAATCTTTCTACATTCCTTGTTCAACCTATTATTGGAACTAGACCTAACCGGTACGCGGTCGATCGGACGAGCGGAGTTCTAGCCGTGTTATCTCGTTTGTTGCGATCGGTAGCCAGTTTTTTACGAGCTTTCACCTGCCTCATCCCGGTACTAACCCTCGGAATTGGCTCAGTGGCTCGTCGGTCATATGTATAAACAACTCGCACGGTTTCATTTCAATTTGTGTCTTATTCATAGCGCACTCGACTCGTCTATGTGTTTTTATTACAGTTCACGTACAACGTGTGGGCGTGTGTTGGTGTGTTTGCGATATCGGTGTAGCTATTTCTGTCCCGCGCTGCCTGTGTGCGCTTCACACACGCGCCGAGCTGCGCGCGTGTGTGTATCGTCGTTCGGTTATCACTTATACTTGATATCGTCGCGAATTACTTCACGACTGTTGTCACGATTCACTTATTGAAAATGTTTTCTTAGCAAATAATTCCTCGTACTTAACCTTCGGAACTGTAAACAAACCGAGACTTGAAGCTCGCTCGAGCTTTGCGGATGTTTGATAATATTAGAGAGAATATTATCATCGCTCCGAAAGAGATTTTCTGACACGAGCGAAAAATTATTCACGAACACGGTTCCGTTTAAGCAGTCGCGGGCCGCGTGATCGTGTGAAATAAATACACGTTTAATTTCCAAAAAAGTGAGACTCACGTAATTCATTAGTTCATTACAGTTGACCGCATGACGTTTCCTTGAATCGCGACTCGATAAAGGTCATGAATGGATTCTACACTTGCCTAACTTTGGAAATGTGAATGTTAAAATAATTGTGAAGGCACGCATAGGCGTCTGGAGCGGCAGGGGGAGGAGGAACGACGCGTTTAATTACAATATTTACGTCAATCGAACCGTTAATCAGACAATTGAAATGAAGCATTGAGATTGCATCGATATACCTATCGGTACGATTCTTTCCAGAGAAATCTATATAGTATTGAGCACATACAAAAAAAATGTATGACATTTAAATTTTAATTATTTTTATTAAAAGACTCATAATAATTAAACACGTTTGCAGCGGAGACTGGGTGTCACTTTCGCTTTGTTAACTACCTACTTGTTGTTTCGCCCCAAGTGCCGGCCGAGTAGAGTGTGCGCTGTCGCGAGATGCAAGTGTGTATGATAGACGTGGCTCTCGGGTTATCAGTGTTCCTGTTCAAATGACCCTATTATACAAACATTTTCAATATGCAGAGAAATCGTTACTAAGTATTTGATGTTTACATCTATTTTCGGTGTCATTCCCTTCTCTCGGTGTCCCTGCAATTTTAACCTCTCTAAGATGGTACTCCTTTGTTGCGTTTAAAGTTAACAAACGTGTTTATAAACATTCATTATCGAGTAATGCAATAAAGCGGCAAAATTTGCAAAAGCTGCCCGGTAAATGTGATAATATATAAATAGTCCGTTTTATCCGGCTGTCTGACGTCAAACGTCTTTACGTAGTGGACTGGTGGCGATTATTTTTATGCATTTGTTTACATAGTTATCTACGGATTTAGATCCAACGTCGTAGAATATGTTTACACCCTACGGCGATATTAATGATTAATATCGCATGTTCCTCTTACCGTTCACGGTAGCAGACTGTTTGGTTTGATAGTCCGGGATACATCGCCCATTTTTGCAAGTGATTACTATCAAGCTAATTTTTCGTGAGTAGCTTTATTATGATGAGATGCCCAATAATTTCATGTACAAAACTCTCGATTGTGGTAGCTACCAGAGGAAACAAGGATAAAATATTTTGATTTGATGGTTCTCAAATATTAATTACTAACTGAATGTTTTTTTTTGTTCAATCTCAAGATAATTATCTAAATTATTCGAAAAAATATTTGTCCTACAAAATCTATGGTTTGATCAAAGAGTCCCCCTTTCCAATCATGTGTATCGATAACGAAGTCATCATAAATGATTACTAACCAGCAGATTTTTTTATTTTCACTTATTTAATACTTATTTAATTCAACAGACATATTGTCCTACAAATTGCGTAATAAATATTTGAGAACCGTCAAATCAAAAATTTTTATCCTTGTTATCTCCGTAAGCTACCACAATCGAGAGTTTCGTACATGAAATTATTGGGCATCTCATCAAAATAAAGCTACTCACGAAAAATTAGCTTGATAGTAATCACTTGCAAAAATGGGCGATGTATCCCGGACTATGACGTCGATGGAATAATTGCCGTCTTTGGATCTTTTGACTTTTCAAGCCAAATAGTTCCAACGCATCGTTCAAAAATTGCACATACCACAAGCAATATGTTATGGTTATAGATCTCGAAGATATTTCGACTCGTGTCTCTGATGTGTTCTCAAAAGTTATGAGTATTTGTAATCAGTGGGATGGCTGTTAGATGATCTTAACTGTTGACTTGATTAAGATATAAATGTTAGAAAATTATGAATCTTAGAATGTATGTGAATTATAAATTACAGGCTATACTCAATAACGTACAATGTGTTACATGACTCGTGCTAGGATTTGCTTACTAACGGAAAACATATTTTGATACATGCTCCGATTTTACTGTAGTGATAAGAAGTATATCAGAGGCTACTAATACTGGTCTGAAATGGTTATATATTATAACTATAGCTTATAAATCTACCTAGCAAAAATGACGAATCAGAATTCCTATTTAATTAGAATTAATAATTGTACAGCAAATATGTAGGTTTAAGGATAATCCACGACGTGTTTGTACGCAGCGTGGAGCGGTGCGATAACTGAGGTGGCAATAACAATAACACGATATTGTGCCGCGCCGTTATCAGCGATCTAATTGTGCACTGATAACGCACTGAAACTTTCCACAGTTACCTATTCGATCAGTTTGCCGAGCCCATAAGTGGGTCAGGATCCGCCGGCTCACTTGCTGACGCGTGCGCATACGTTTGTACAGCGTAATGTATGCGATACGATTGTCCTGTTTGTGACTTACGTGCCGTGGATTCTTCCGACGACATAGATTATATAATAATCGTATATTCTATTCAAAATTACAATTCAAGAGATGTGAGTCGCGAGATGAATATTTCTATAAATTTGTATCCATACTGGTCCATACTAGATCTTTAAAATAAACTTTTTTTTATATTCCGACATTTGTAATTCAATTGCTTTATTTTTAAAACACTCAGCGGGTGCAGTATCTATTGTTGTGTTTAACATAACATTATAACATACATAATGAGTAGGTATAAATAATTCAAATTGTACAATAGAAGTAAGCCTAAGTTAAGTAAAGAGGAAATCTTTGATTTTTTTCCACCCCACATCCCTTTCACACCTAACTTGGCAAGTGGGTGTGAAAGGGATAAAAAACATACAGGCGTCATTCAAGGCCATATTTTCTTGTTACAAGTTAATGTTCATACTGAAATCTCCAGTGTATTAGATATTATAAGCTTCTTGGTTTATTCTATTCTCTGCCATTAGTCTCACTCAGCCTACAGGACGGCAGTTAAGAAACGGAAACATTTTTTTAAATTCTTTTAAGTATAGATAGATCCGCCTATATCTAATAGTGGTGAAATCGTTTGAGATTAAATTGTTCGATAAATAAGATTGATTCTACGTGTAAATTCCATATGAATTTATTTGGATCGGACTTTTTCTAGTACAACAATGTTTACTCCGGCCAAAAACTAGTATTCTGCAAACACAATGGTCGATCGAATTTGTCATCAATTAGCTCTAGGCTCATGTTAGTTGTTGGAGTAATAACATCTTATTTTAATAAAATGTGGTCGGTATGTGGATAAATATAGACGTACATAATCAAAGTTGATCACCTTCAAGTAACATGGCTAGTTGAAGCATACGTGTCTCGTCACCTCTATGCAAATTGGATGGTGGCTCATCTGCATAGTCATTTGGAACTGCTATTTTGAGATGCAACCTAATTTAAGTTTTAAAGGTAATTCAGTATTATTTAGCCTTGAGACTATCGAACGATCTTCTGGTCCTGTGGTATTGAATTCTTGTTTGTGTGCTGTTGTTGTTTTATCTGTATGTTTTCAGTGTTGTTGTTTGTACCATCGTTTTCTGCTTTGATGAAAGGACTTTTTATGGTATAAACCTCATCACTCGTTTCGATATAAATCCCTTTCTATCTATTCTTCTATACAGAAAAACTTGGTTTCAAAAGTGGGATGGTTTTTACTTGCTCTAATCTACCTCTTATAGTATTACCGACTATCGTACCGCTTAACATTTGCAAGAATGATTAAACTTCTGATCGTGCTACTAAATAAGCCGGATTATGTTTTAACGCTACCGAATCAAGGAGACGGTGTTCTATAAGTTGCGTAACAAGAGTTTGCAATGGTACAATCTTTCACCAAGGAATAATGTTTAATTAATGCGTACGTGAAGTCGATAAGCGCTAATAAAAAATTGAAGAAAGTGAATTTGTTTTACATGAGAACCTGTTCTGTCGTATATGTCCCAAGTATCGAGGTTAGTCCCAACACGTCTTTATTGAATTTCCCACGATATTCATATTTGACTTTGATAAAGTGAAAGTTTAAAATGTCGAAAGGTTTCGTGCGCGGCGCGCGAATTGTGTCCTTGCCTGAATCATATGAAGAAAAAAAAATGTTTAACGCCTTTCATGAAACGGTAATAATCGATTGTTTTATTCGTTACGCTAGAATGTTCACGAATACCTACGAAATGTTTTCAAAGTAGGCACAATGAACATTGATATGGTTTCCTTTTCAAGAATTTTACCGTTCATTTTATATCCATTGATATTTCGGCACAATCGTTTACGTCATTTGGGTAGAGAGATAAATACAATTTGATTCTGTCGTTTGTTAATTATCTAAATCACGAGTAGGTAAATAGACGAAATTGATATCAAGTAAAACATCG
>CAJQZN010032146.1:0-11986 GCA_907164685.1 Colias eurytheme | reverse complement strand
ATACGAATACCTGGAAATATAAAAGGAACGTCAATAATATCTTTGGTAAATGTTTACTTTGTAAACCGCCGCCGCCGTAGCCACCGCCACCGCCGCCGGACCATCCGCCGCTACCACCTCCGATGTAGCCGGCGCTAGCGGCTGCCACTACGGCTAATAAACATACGAATACCTGGAAATATAAAAGAAAAATCAATATCGAGGTTGGTAAATGTTTACTTTGTAAATAATAGGTGCGTGAAATTTTAATGATCGTGTTTAATATTTTTTTGTAAACAAATAAATAAAAATTAGATCAATATTGAAATTGCAATATCTATTGAAATCCACTCTTTTTTTCTTTTTTGTTCTCATTTTGATTTATTTTCAGTTTCACATCTTTGGATTATTAATATCTATTTAAAATATCGATAAACGCCAGAGAATCAAAATATTTCAATGTGTGGAGCTTATCGTAACAATGTTACCTTCATGATGATGCTATTCGGTTAGTGCATATTGTGGTTCTGCGTAGTCGTGTTATATACAGAATGGGCATCTCCCACTAGGCAGGCGAGGGCCGTGAGACGTAGAGAACGGAAGCTCTTCCGTGGCCAGCGTGATGCAACCCATTGTCCCTGTGCTTGCTGAGACCACACCATCGCTGTAATTATACAATAAGATCAGTTGACCGCGCTTCAGGACCTTGTAAATTTTTATTCATGGCAACAAATTGCTGTTAATTCAAAATGTATGGAAAACTTTAATACCAAAACAATTTTAGGCAGTACAAGGTTCTTTATTTCTTCTTGCGAAATTAACAATTTTGCTGGGCATCAAATGTTTGTAACGTTCAATGTTCATGATCAAAAATATTTTGTAAATATATTTTACAATATGATATGACGAAAATTATATGACGGCTCTGCTATGAGTTTATATTACGTACATTATAATTACAACATTAGACGTGGCTGCACCCGGGTTGAACAGGGATTAATACTAAAAGGAAACCTTGTCTGTGGGTATTACAAAGCTTTCAAAGAATTTTCATTATCGATGAAGTAATAAAAAGAAACTAGGTACTATAATATTTTCCTTATAGGTATTATTTTTAAATACCTATACTATATTCCCTTCCCTACAAAAGAAATTCCTCTCGAGACTTGACATGATTATTACTGACTAATTTTTAATGAATTTATAATATTCTTGAATATTATAATGAGTAACTAAATATATCATATTTTTATTTTGTAAGTACAAAATGTCTTAATTTCCTTCGTTTAATTTTGGTGAAAGTCTCTTGAACCGCACAAAATCAATTTCATACACACATTTATCAGCATGTACTTCTGTAAGCTCAAGCGGGAAATTCCAGTGCAGATGTAGTTAGCTAAAAATCTAAATTGTTATTTTTTCAAAATATACAGTTAATCTGTTATTTATTTTGAAAGCCAGTCTTGACGATATAATGATAATTTTATAAATATAATCCCAGAAAGTATACTTATATACCTAAGTACTTATATTTGGTATCATCTTTCATACCTAGGAGTCCTGTCCTTAGCAACTGTAGGTAACTTTAAACCTGACACTAGAACAAAGATGAGGTCAAAAACTATCATTATTAGCTATCTGAGTGTATGTAACTAATACCTACTACTTGGCAGAGTCATTAGCTAATTTGAATCTACGAAGCATATGATTACACAGTAGTAATTGAAATTTATAATGACAGAAAATGTAAGTAGATAAGAATCATTGTTCTTTAACAAAGGCATCTTGACACCATCGCAATATAATACCTATCACAAATAAGTTGTTAGCTGATGGCTCATTATATGAGCATCCATTATCGTTTCATTAAAAGCGTTTATGAACTTCTTACTAACTGGCATAATAATTGTAAAATGGACATAAAGGTAGGAGTTCAAAATTGTTTTGTAAAAGGAAGTTTAGATGTGATTAAGACTGTACGACAACAGTTAGCAGTATCGATAAAGTTCGTTCAAAATGAGGCAAATTCCGCGCAGGACGTTACATTTGATTTTTACCAATTTGTGAATATTTATTATTTAATTGTAAAAGAATGTTTATTACATATTATATACTTCACAGGAGCCTGGAGCTGTGATGGTTGGTTCAGTGATAAACTTAAAATCGATAGGTCAGGTTTTAGGACCAGACGAACGTGCAGAACTAACCGCACTTGCTAACCTTACTCGTTGTGAGTTAATTTATTTTTATTTATTTATTTTAAACAATTAAATTACAGAGATCCGTTAAGCTTCAACCCTCATAGAAGGCCCATGTCCCCGCATATAGGTATTTTGGCCAATGGTGATGTTGAAATATGTATTCCACTTTAACCTATCTCAAATCAAAAATGACCTGCATCACTAGCCAGTTTAAGGCGACATTGATTTAGATAAGCTCACGACAGTTAAGTTAGCCTTCATCAAAGACGTGGTAGATTGCTGTAGGTACACAAAATATATTTGTGTCTCGCAAAAATAAATTAAGGTATTGAATCTTCGTTTAACGGTCAAACCAAAAAAGGTCAAATAGCAATACTATATTGTAGGATTGAACTTAAATGTATTTGCCTAAAATTGAATTGAATATCAAAAATTCAATATACCTATGTATAAATTATATGACTAAGCTTCCAAGGTTAATATTTACCCTTTACATCTAGGTAATCACTATACAGGGTGTAGGTAATCATAAAGTGTGCATAGGTGATTATTCCTTAACTAATACAGATATCAAAAAACTTTAAACTGATATCGAAAGTACATAACCTAATGAGTAAAATGGCCATAATATTTTTTTTAAATAAAACGTGAAATATCTAAAAAAATAACTTTAAACCCTCCCATACATTTAGTATAAGATATGAATATCCCATGTACATTTAATATATGAAAGATTTTAGCTTTTTCTTTCTTTTTTTGGTTTTCTGCTTTAATTGCTTCGCAAATTGAAGGGAAGTTCATTTAGAAACTGTAAATAGAGCTCCTCATTGTATTGCACACAGCACAATGAGGACGTCACTTCGAAAATCTGCTATGAGTACAAAATGTATGGGAAATAAAATGTATGGGAGCGTTTAATGTAACATTTTTGGATATTTCTCGTTTTATTTTTAAAAATTTATTATGGCCATTTTACTCATTAGGTTAAGTACTTTCGATATCAGTTTAAAGTTTTTTGATATCTGTAATAGTTACGGAATAAGCGCCTGTGCACACTTAACGATTACACCCTATATGTATAGCCTGTTCATCATCTAAACAGTATCTTGATGGTAAGAAAATGTTTTATTTTGTGTAGTTATAATAATTGACCATAAGTAGCTGGTCAATATAATCTTCGCAAATAATTAAATATGAAATATCTATACCTACTCTGGAAAAACACATCACACTCTTTCTGGAACAGTCGGATAAAAAGTAAAACACACTTTTACCATATTTTCACAGATCATAACTACAATAACGTTATTGTTAAAAACAATCATGAGAACCAAAATTGCGTAAGATCAAATGTAAGTAATGCACAACATTTATCTGCTTAAGTTTTGTTTATTTTTAATGATTTAAGATAAGGAATTACATTCACTTGATCTGCTGCCGTGCTGCGATGTTACGGAAGTATACAAACATGGGTCATACTTTATCGATAGGTTTGTCATGGCTTTAGCGTGTTTGGCCATAAGCTGTATAATTTATGCGGAATAAATAAGACAAAGTGAGATGTTGATTTCGAAACAACGACTTCCTAAATTGTTACCTTACTATCCAACAGACTGTATAATATTTTTAACGCGCTAATTTTGCTTTCAAACACTTCACCTGTATATTTGTAAGTTTGTATGTTACAATCTCCTGACCCACCGTACCCGTTATGACAGATTTCATTCAAACATTGTTCACTTGTAAACTTAAGAGCATTAATAATTTCTAGAGTTTTAAGCGTGGTTTTAGTTAACTAGTTTTTTTCTTACCTATATAATTTCTTTTTGTACCTAAGAACCCTTGTAATAAACACGTGGCCCGTAGGTAATAGCAGGACATGATTGATGATTCTAATACAAGTAATTATTTATATATTTGTATTAGAATCATCAATCGATGATTCTAATACAAATGATTATACCTACTAATATAATAAAGCTGTAGGGTTTGTTTGTTTGAACGCGCTAATCTAAGCAACTACTGGTCCTAGATAGCCCATTTATCAAGGAAGGCTATAACATCATCACTCTAATAACACAAGAGGAGCGTAGCAATGCGGATAAAACCGAGGCGCACAGCTAGTTCAATGATATTCACCAAATCTATTCATATTTTTAGAAGGGAACTCGCTGGGGCCCTTTTCGTATACATACACGCACTAACAGTTCGCCTCCGCTTAATCCTTAATCTACCATCTAGAAAATTAGAAATCAATAAACGATTTACGAGCGTCCTTAGTTCTTACACATTAATTTAGGTACCAATACACCTACACATGCGCAATTTAAATCGCAGGATGAAGTACATATTTTCAACGGTTATTCGAACTAAATGGCATAATTAAGTATTTCATCCCGGTGTGAATGTTGCGTTTAATCGCGAAACATTGCACTCATGATGAAGTAATTGTCGGCCATCAAGTCGCACAAATCACACGTTATTCTTTTTGTGCGGTGTAACTTATGAAATTGGATGGAGATCCGGGACATTTACTGAATATGTACTTACGTTATTAGTTTATATAGATGTCGCTCCTTCTGTGAACATATATAGTGGTGGTGGTGTTTTAGAAGCTCGTCTAAACATATGGCAAGCGTAATCTGGGGTCTACGGGTAGGTATGTGGTTTTATTTCAATTTTAAAATTTATTTTTAATATAGATATTTAATATCTTAATGATAGTTAACTATGTAATCGATTCAATAACTACGTATAATATTTTGTACTCGTATCTACGCACTAGTACTAGTTATTATGACTCATAGTAATAATTGTAGTCTGTAGAGCTATCACCTGACAACATTACGCAATTGTAACACTAACAATTCCTATTGCACTTAAATATTATTGCATCTACATCAGTTAGATGATCATTAATCCACATCAAACACATTAATTGATACAGAAATTTTCAGTTTTCTAGCACCATCCTTAATTAATTGTTCAGCATCGATGGTTATTATTGCGTATCGGGGCCTGGATTAACGCACGATATTTAGTCTATCGTTTTGGCCGTAGACGGTCTACACACGTACCTATAGGTGGGGTGGGTCTATACACGGTGAGGTGGTAGACACACGTATATTGGGTCTATCGTAGACCCAATATACGTGTGTCTACCTACAACCTCATTTATTTAAACTTACACTCTTTCTTATCACTTATGAGTTTTTCAGAGAAGAATAATTTAAGTAAACCATAATACATAACTACCTACTTCATGCTTTAACCACAATCTCCATTTATGTATACATACGAGTCGGTTACTTTTAAAATTATTACGTTGAGCTCAGTTTGATGAACAGATAAACTGTTACAAAAGGTTGCAAATGCTATGATGAGTTCATGATAATAAAACTCAATGCAAGGACGTCATAAACCAGTCAGAAGTCTAAAAATGTATCCTAAAATACGTTGGATATATCTATCTTGATTCTTGCGGTACTCATAAATCATAATATGAGTTACCCAATACCCATGTAATCTGGGTATACTGTGATTTTTTTTTTTGTTTCAAAAATTATCGGCACTGGTCTAATAGTATAAGGTTAAAACGAAAAAAACGTTATGTAGCCTTCGTCTTTATTGACCATAAAGTATGTAGATACCTTTTTTTCGGTCAAGCCCTAGCTCTTTTATGCTCCTAGCATATCACACTTTATCACTGCACTGCTAGGATGGCAACTGCAACATTAAGGTAGTTAGGTAGTTACCTACTTTGAATTTCAAGTCGCAAGTTTGGCAGTCGCCATTTCAGCATTTAGTAGATAAGATAAAAATTTATACCTACCTTCAAAGATTTAAAATTATATAATACTAGCTTACCGCCCGCGGCTTCGCCCGCTTCGTCTAAAACCTAATAAATTATATACCTACCTACTAAAACCTTCCTCTTGAATCACTCTATCTATTAAAAAAACCGCATCAAAATCCGTTGCGTAGTTTTAAAGATTTAAGCATACAATGGGACATAGGGACAGAGAAAGCGACTTTGTTTTATACTATGTAGTGATGATGTAGAGCTTTTCAAAAGCTTTTCAAAAACACACAAAAGCTGCTTTTGTGTGTTGTGACTTGTGGGTAGAAAAAACATAAAGAAAGATTTGTTTAAATATTCTTTTCAGGGATATGAGGATTAATATTAACAATTAACATATAAGATGATCTACGCTCTTTGAATAATATGTGCATTATGGAATGGGATATGGCCGGTAATATGTATCCGTACGAACTTTTAAAAGAACTATCTAGTCATGAAGTTGTGAAATCATTTAACATGCAACATATTCAGAGAAGGTCACTAATGCGAGTACCTAAACACTTTGTAATTATTATAATTTACGATATACAAGAATATTATTTTGTCTAAGGTACAAGGTTAAAATCGCAATCTTACGATTAAGTTCATCAAAACGTGACCGATTATGACCTTTTTGATTACATATAGGTAAGATATAATTTTTAATCTTTATTATTTAACAACGTTGAAATTTTTTTAATTTTTAAACACGTTACCAAAAGCGTGCAACATATTTTCATAGAAGCTTATAGTATAAGCACGTAAGTGTGACCGTTTTATTTAGCTCGACTTAGATGTTGGAAGTTGGAACCAATAAAAATAATGTCCTCCCCGGCTTCGCTCAGGTACAATTATAAATCATCCTCTGGAATCACTCTTATCAATTTATCAAAAAAACGCATTAAATCCGTTGCGTTGTCTTATAGGGATGACGGATCTAAGCATATGTAGGCTGTAGGGACAGACAGCGACTTTGTTTTACTTATAAATTACTAGAGGTCCGCCCCGGCTTCGCCCGTGGTACATATTTCGCAATTAAAGGTAGCCTATGTCCTTTCCCGGGTATCAAAATATCTCCATACTAAATTTCATGCAAATTGGTTCAGTAGTTTAGGCGTGATTGAGTAACAGACAGACAGACAGAGTTACTTTCGCATTCGGCATTTATAATATTAGTACCTATGGATGTATAGATTAAAAAACACGCTGTCGCAATCTTATCTAATGACGGCAAGTCGCAACAAAACTTTTATACAATCCATATATCTAATACCTAACAAAACATATTATGTAAAATAATTGAATTGTTAATATTGACATGATTTATCATTTAAAAGAGCAACTGTGAAGTTTCTTGCCGGTTCTTCTCCATAAATACTGCTTTCCGAATCGGTGGTAAATGTTAAAAATATGTAGGTACCTAATGACGATTCGAAAGTGCTTCTAATTGAATAAATAAATGTAAAAAAAAGTGTTCGAGCTCCTCTTCGAAACGGCTGGACCGATTTTCATACTGACCTAAATTATACATAGGCAATGAATAGTCATTGCCTCGTTCCTTATAGATTTCACTTGTAATACTTAACTTAGAAAAAAATAATAAGGTTTACTATAAAAAGCTAATTTGGAAGTAATGTAGTTGAGGATAACTTGTATAAAAATAACATAAAATATAATCACATTGTATCTCACTATTGAGGTTATAAGTTTACGACCTTACTACTTTCAAAAATAAAACAAATAGGTACATTGATTAATTTACCGAAATCATGCAAATTATGTGATAGGTAAGTATATGTTACAAAACAGAAAGTAAGCATCGATTAAAGTGTCACATAATATTTTACATATTAATACGTAACAATCGTAGCGAAGTAATGTTCTCATAAATTAGCTGTTAAATAATGTCCTGAAGCATTCCGTTATTTCATAATATTATGTGCATCATAATAAAGTATCGTACATTGGATGATTTAATGGTTTTTGAGAGTACCTATGCAATTGGTAAGCATATTATTACCCAACCATTGAAAGGCACTTTTGCAATTGCATTGATAGGTGCAATTCGGATGTAGATCAAGCACAATTATTACCATATTTCAATAATGTTGGAGCATCTTCATAATAACAATTTAATCCTAGTCATCTCCTGTATTTCGGTTGAACTTTCTGCAGCAATAATATAAATTACAATTGGGGATATAGAAATAAGTTTAAATTCAAATCTATTACATTGAGTGGAATTCCTGGGAGATAAACTGTGTACCTATATTATACACGTTGCAATAAATAAGGAATTTATAAACATAAACATCCCCGACAACTTGGAATACTTTTATTAGTTTCGAAACATATAAATACAAGTCCTCTAGTAAACATACGAAATACCTCAGATAAAATTCAGGCTTAGATTGCAAGATGAGACCAGGGTCCATTGACACTGAGTGAGGTGCGCGCCCTGAATATTTACTGCAAATGTGACTAAGCGACGACGATCCGCCTGGTAGATGCGGGTCATGGATAGACTTAGATAAATAATTAGGAATCGCAGCAGGATTGCAAAATACTAAATAAACATGCTCTTTCAGTTACTGATTAATTCTGAGATGTAAATACACAGACGAATTGTATAATATTATCTAATAAGTAGTTATAATAAATACTAGAGGTAAATGGAACGTACTCAAAGTATTCTGGATTGATTTCGATAGCTAGGTGTTGCTCGAGTTATATTTCATACAATATCAGATTGTTCTCAATACATCATTAGCTTACCCAAACGGGAAACCTAAAGGTGCTATTGCAATTTCATAGGCGTGTCGCAAAATGAAACGTCAAAATCAGCGATTGCATGCGGAGAAAGGGTATTTGCTCCAGTTATGTTAAAGCTATTTAATAGGTACATATTAGAGGTACTAGGTAGATCGTGAAATATGATTAAAGGTTCAGTCGAGGTAGGTATTCCGAAATAATACAGGTTATTATAGACCAGTGTTATTACTTTGTTTGCAAATCAATCACAAGCAGATATCACTGTTGCTTGCTTATAAAATCAAATAGGTACTGACATTATACTAAAGTATATACCTACCTACTTGGTAGCTTTCAAATCAAATCATTAAAATACAATTGAACTTGTATAATATAACTTATTTGGTACCTTATAAATTTTCCGCTCGTTATCACTCAGGAACTCGATGGCATTTCATCGATGGCGATGATAGTTCATCGAAATCCGCGGTTGAGCGATTTAGACGCGACATCAAATTCAAATTCAAACATCGTCGTACATCGTCGTAAACAGCAGAGTAATTTCGCAAGATAGAGTATTTTTTAGTGCGAATGAGCAATCACCTTCTGTATTATATTTAAAGGTACCTAAGTAGTTATTAAAAGATGATGAGACAAATTATTTGATTACTTTTCCCTGTATTGTAGTTCTTTTGCAATTTGATTACACAATAACTACCTAGTTACTATGGGAAATAAATGGCATTGTTTCACAAAAATAGTGCCGATCGTCGATAAATACGGAGATAAATGCCTGCTTCTCCGGTATATCTCTTAAGCGCGTCACACACGGTGAAGATACTATAATATTTTATCTTCCGCCATTTTATCTTCCACCCCTGTAGAACCGCCATCCTGTTACCAATAAGCCGAAATTTTGTGGGTCATTTGTAACAGGATGGCGGTTCTACAGGGGTCTTAGTACGCAATGACAAAAAGAAAAATGATGGTCAGAACGCTGATACTTGATACCTTAAGATACTGTAATATAAAATATTACAGTATCTTAAGATAAAATATTATAGTATCTTCACCGTGTGTGACGCGCTTTACAACGCCATACCCAAACGAATGCATATACCTATTAATAAAGAAAACAATTTAACCGTTAACAATTTTATCAGTACCAGGCTTATTTTTATAAATAACTAGCGGTCCGCCCCGGCTTCGCCCGTGGTACATGTTTACGTTTTCTCTACATAGGAACCATCCTCGTACTTCAAGGAATATAATAAAAAAAGAATTATCGAAATCGCTTCAGCCGGTTTCGAGTTATGCGCTTACCAACACATTTTGCGATTCATTTTTATATATAAGGAGATAATTATCGTCAAGTAGTAATATTCCTGAATTTGATACTTTTCCGACCAGTGCCCTCCCAAGCGCGTTCAAGCATTCTTAATGTCAAAACACGCAAAAAAAACCTTACTACAAATACTAAAAACTCTGTTTTCATCGTGATGAGAATCTGCTCTCCTCTCTGAGCCGGTCTGTGTGAACGGAACCCTAGAGTAAGGTTTTTTTCGATAAACGTTATTTACCAATCTTTTATAAATGTTCTGCATAAGGTCATAAAAATAAATTTTATACTTATGGCTTTTATTTACGTGTCTTCCATCTTTGTTATTAGACTTATTTATTAACATGCTTCTACTAGCTTGAAGCTTCACCTTTACGTTTGTACGAAACGAGCGACGGACGGAATTAATTCAAAATTTACACCTTGTGAATTTAAACCTGAAATTTAAACCTGTGACAACGCTTGAACTCATTCAAATTATTCTATACTAGCTGTGCCTTACGGTTTTACCCGCAGTGCTCCGCTCTTGTTGGTGATGATATAGCCTATACCCTTCCTCGATAAATGGGCTATCCAACAACAAAGAATTTTTCAAATTAGACCAGTAGTTCTTGAGATTAGCGCGTTCAAACAAAAAAAAAAACTCTTCAGCTTCAAAAATATTAGTATAGATTTAATAATAAACATGAATAAATAAATATACTCATAATTTGTAACTATTTTCCAAAAAATCTCACTTACCTACAAACAGTGAAAAAACACGTCACAGAGGAGCAATACAAATAAAAAAACCATAAACATGTTCAAACCTATTTATTCACCTATAATCTACATTATTAAGACTAGTTCACACTATCTCCTCTTCTTCTTTTCAGGGCGGCTGCCTCCCATATCCTCTAGTTGCTGTTTAAGGTCGAGTAGTTCATTATCAGGCACATATCGAATGTCTTCATGTTCAATTGTATGTTCATGAACGTTAAGCGTACAACCCTCTGGTAAAAGTGCGCGTGACACTCGCAATAATGTTCCTAGTGCCCATGCGGGTACGTCTACCACCTAAAAATAATACCGTTTTTAAAGGTTTGTTATAAGGAAGAATACAGAGAATATGCATTTAACAATATTATTATTATTCAATAAAGCACTCATTATTAATTTATTATTATTAAATTCCATTAAAAAGTATTTAATTCCATAATATACTCAGATAGATTTTTCCCAAAAATACCACAGGAATGGGGGTTTCCTTTCTCTATGTGGGCATATTGCATAACCACAAGTGGAAAATTAGTACAATTATAATATGATAAAATTAAGCCTATTACAGGCTATTTGCTATACTGCAGCCAAGTTCATATATTTATGAAAAAGCGATATTTTAATTTTATATATAGATTTTTTTACTATATGTTAAATGTATTTATATAACAGTCTACATACCTGAACATTCCTTTCATAAATATTTAATTGGTACTCTGAATCAATAGCTGTTCCACCAGGTTTAAACCGTTGTATTTTTAATTGTTTAGCAGGTGTTGCCCAACTGTAAATAAAAAAAAGTTGAGTTTGACACTTGACACTAGTTTTAACCTTAAAGTTTTAAATCCAAATTAAAAAAATAAAATAGCCCCATGATACCCATATTATGAAACTACTTTTTTTTAAACATTTACTTCACATTTAAAAACAACAGACACATCTGTTTCTATTGCAAATACAAACTTTATCATAAAGGGGTTATATAGACGAGAGTGTTAGTACCTAACTTTTATTTTTAATTCTATCTATCAACATACAGCCGAAAGTACTGGACAGATTGGCCAAAGTTTGGCATGCAAATATCCACTATGATGAAAAATATTATTGAACATGTGG
>CAJQZN010032144.1:0-12238 GCA_907164685.1 Colias eurytheme | reverse complement strand
TGAGAGGAACTTGGTCATAAAATCTGCTGCTGGCTCCCGGACCATAGATATTATTATCGTTTTATTTTATCCCAACATACCTACATAAAAAAGTTTACAAGGGAAGGGAAGTTTTATAACTGGGCGCTAACTACCTAGATGTGGGTTCGATTGTGGGTAATGGGTTCATTTTTTTTCTATTCTTTTTATATTTGTATTTATAAAACACAAGGTTTGTCTATAAGAGTATTCATAGATGAATTAAAATAGAGTATCTAATAAGTAGTACCTACCTACATAATTTAAAGCAGTTAGTTGCTCGCCGGATGAGCTAGTCATTTCAAGTTTCAACTAACCTGTGGATTGTAATCCTTATTAATTACAGCATTTGATGTATCTGACAATTACATTACAGGAAACTTCTTTATTTTTTACACTCACTTTTTCAAATTATCCTTCTCTATTTTCGTGAATTCGCGAGCCGTTATAATCCTGTATATTCCGAAATCCGAATTCAGAATTCCGATTTCCGTGCAGATTTCAGTGTTGCCAATTTATGTAAAAATTAATGGAAAATTTCCCGAAATTATATTTTATTTTTTCAAATTATATATATTCCAAGTATTAAAAAATCATCAGCATCTAGATACTATCTATAAACTAATATATAAAGAAATATTTATATGTATTGAATTCAATAACTCACATTGCATCCTATATTTATTTTTACAGCCATTAGGAGCGATCTTTCCAAAAAGTATTTAATAATAATCTTTTTAAATATTAAAAAAGAATATACTGAGGCAGTTCCTGTTTGACACTTACAGCATGATTCGGAACGCATTAATCGCAATGCCATATTGCCATGACATGATTGCGGATTGCCATGTCAGTTCGTTTATGGTACGCGGTTCTGCATAATTGGCTGTTTTAAATTGAAATTAAAATTTAAAATAGTCGTTTTTAGTGGATCGTACTTCAAATTAGTGGTGTGAAAGTTTTGGTGTAGTGTTTGTAAATAAGTGTTTGAAGCGATGAAGACTAAAACTGATAAAAATAAGAACGGCGACAGCGACACAGAGGTATGTTTATAATTTTGATAATCTTTATCTTGTCCCAATTGGCATTTTCTAGGTATTTCTTCATAACTTATTCAACGTCTTTGACTGTAATTCAATAGCAAGAATAGCATTATACACTCATACTTCTATTTTAGCTGGTTGTGATGTAATTTGTGTAAAAAACTATGCCGTAACGTAAGACAACCAACAAGAATGTAAACAATACGGCATTGTTAAAATATACTAATTAGAAAGAAGTCTGGGGCTTTTAAACAAAATATAGCAAATTAAATGTAGGTTATACTCATAGCAAGAAGACCAATTACAACTAAAGGTTACTTTATTGAAAGAAATTTCAAAAAAATAACCTTTAGTGGTAATTGGTAAAAGGGTTTGAGTTCATTAAACAACAATTTTAATTGAAATGAAAGCAACTTATGTATTAACGTTTCTTTACATAGAGTATAATAAGACCATTAAACATTGCCACCACACCACAGACAAGTTTTAGGTTCATTTTATGTTAGTTAATTACTATTTTCATATTGATGTTTATAATTATTTAAATAAGATTTGGATAGTAGGTATAGTGTCAAGAATAATACATATGCATATCTTTTATAATATAAAAATGAATCCCAAAATGTGTTGGTAAGCGCATAACTTGAGAACGGCTGAACCGATTTCGTTAATTCTTTTTTTATTATATTCCTTGAAGTACGAGGATGGTTCTTACGTAGAGAAAACGTAAATATGTACCACGGGCGAAGCCGGGGCGGATTGCTAGTTTGTCAAATTGTTCATGGAATGTCTAGAGAATAGTAAAACCACAAAATAAAGGAAGATGTCCAATTTACTTCTTTACTACCTTATTATTTAAAATGTTGAGTAATGCTAATATAACTTTAGACATATTATGTAGTAAAGAATGAATGAAGAAATTGATTGGTGAGGTTATGTTTTAAATAAGTAGGATAATTATTGTCAATGCGCAGTGTTCCTATTTCTGCATATCTAAAATCTATAGAGAACAAAAAAATGTGTGCGTGTACTAGTGTACACACGTAAGAAGTGAAACTTCTTTATGACCCTTATGATTTACTATATGCAGCCTTACAGAAATACATGGAATCACACAGAAATACATAGTTGCGCCATGAAAGAAGGACAAAGAAATAGATACTGCATTTGTAATATTATTAAGGACTCATACCTGTCTTTATTGCAAACTGGTAGGGAAAATGAAAATAAGTTATTATATATAAGCCGTCAAAACATTCCAACCATTTCTCCTAGCCTCGCTTGAGTTTACTTGACGAGAAATATTTTGCCAACATTACTTGGCAAAGATATTGATTACCTTTTAACCCATTGAGCCCCAAGCGGCCCGATCAGTCCCAGACATAATAGATTTTCTATTGTGTCTGTGGTTCCGGGGCCTGAGTTATTAATTGTAAAATTTGTGTTTTGAGTAAATTCAACTTGGTCCTTAAAATGTATATTTGAATGTGTAACATATTTATACTATGCTTTCTTCTTCTATTATTTCATGTTGTTTTTTTTTAGTAAATCCATATATACAGTTTGTAACACAAGTACATAAAAATTCTCATTATGAAAAACTTGATCCACTTTTGAGTCAAGTGAGCTACAATAAGGAAGTTTGTAGCCCCACGCAAATATCCTTATCCTAGTTTGCTCAACAAGTTCTGTTTACAAGTATCCTATGAAATCCAAGGTTCAACCTATTTGTATTCCAAAATTCATGCAAAGCCATCTATAAAGTGGGTCAAGTGCAAAACTTTGCAATGAAACACAGAGTGTATTTATATAACATTACATATTATGAAAGTATGGGCACCTGTTTAATACTTTTAAATGAAAAGTAAAAGTGAAATTATCAAATTGGTACCAAAGAGATGTTGCGATAGTGTATTTTACGCGTATGTTAAATAAAGCAAGGTTTGTTTATGTTACGGTTTCTTCAATGAGCACCAATGTCGTTCACGATTTTGTAACATAATGCGTTATAATAATAGAGTGTATAATCGCGTTATTAATTTGCCACGTGATGTTTATCGTCGTTTCGCTGAAGATTTGGCACCACTCTCTATTTTCATACAGTTGATCATTGGCGGTTTCGACGTCGCCAGTCGCGAAACACCGGTTCTTTAAACCAATACTTAGAAAGTGCAGTGTATTTTAATATATTTTATACGCTTCGCAAGTTAATGCATTTCGACGCACACACAATATACATGTGCTTGTTGTTAGTAAATAATTAACTTCTTTTGTTTACTTCGTGTTTATTATTTAAATATTCGTAGCAATTATAGAACAATAACATTGTTCGTTATTGTGCTATATTTTGTTATCTATTTCAATTATTTCAAGTAGGTATTACGTGATATAGTCAAGCATAATATTTAATAGACAATAAACTTAATTACTAGTATTGTTTTTATACTTTACCACTCCGTAGTAAATATTAACTGAAGACGCATTTTTAATCCATCTACAATCTAAATTCTAAATAGTAGTAAATACATACTTAATTAATTTTAAATTACGCATTTTCCGACACTGCAATTATATTGAGATGAAAATACTAAAATAGTATCACAAGATAGTGAATCTCGCGTATATTATCTCATTGTGTATTTTATTGTTTTGCTCACCTTGTAGAGCGCGCTGTGCAAATCGAGATCCTAGCGCGTTTGTGAATAATCAAAATACACTAAATAAAGAAGATAATTTAGAAGCTTAACCGCGAGGACAATGTTGAGAAAATGGAAAATGAATATTTTCACACGATGGCGGTACCTTCATGAAATATTGTTGTAATTAAAGTATGTTGCCATTTCCTTAATAATTATCATTGTATAAATACGTAACAAAAGATTTTAAGTTAGATAAAATATGTAGTTTAATTTATCTCGGAAGAAATGTTAAATTATGTGGAAACTTAAAATTCGACGGTTCTCAAGGATAATAATCCCTTTCTGATCTGTAATAGGGATAGGTAACGCTACGTGTCTTCATATAAGCCTCATATAATACGAGTAATATAAAGATTTAATTTTGCCGGAAATAACATAAAGGTTGTAATCACGGTTGTAATCATAAAAGTTTAATTTTTTCACTTAAAGTATATTATTATTTTTTATCATGTGGTTTATCTAGGATCGCAAACAGTATTCTAATAGCTTATACCTACCTACTGAAGAATTGGCGTGTTTATACAGAATTACTTAATAAAAACTGCGCTTACTTGAAACATGACCAATACCTATGTTTGGTATGAGACTTTCTCCGATACAAAGAAATAATATAAAGGTATGTCATATACCATCAGTGAAGAATTTGTTCTGAAATACGTTTTCTGCTGTTATATCTTTAAATAGATAAGTAAGTACTTACTTAATATGGACGTAGCGATATCCGTGTATATTATAGAAATAATAATATATTACAAGAAACGTAAGAACGTGCTGTATCGTGACCAATTTTTTAATTCGCTATAGGTACCATAGTCCTGTTATATGCGATCTCGCTTTCAAAATACCAAAATTTGCGATACATTCGTTTCTGCGCAAACACAGAACTTTCACGTGTACGTGGGATTTCTTTTAAAATTTTTAGCACCTAGGTTCCGCTCAAATTCTCAATTAAAATCTTCGATATAGAAGTTACTGTATGTACACTTTTATCGAAAACACAGTTGATTAATTATTAATTATTATCATTACGTATCACTTCACTACATAGTATAAAACAGAGTCGCTTTCTCTGTCCCTATGTCCCTATGTCCCTTTGTACGCTTAAATCTTTGAAACTACGCAACGGATTTTGATGCGGTTTTTTTTAATAGATAGAGTGATTCAAGAGGAAGGTTTATATGTATAATAACATCCATTAAATAGTGGAGAAATACTGTTTTTTTCGAGGTTTCCGCTTACATTGCAAACGCAGGCTGAACCCTACGAGTTTTATCAAAATAATGTACTAAAATAATGTAATACACATTGAAAAGGTCTACAGAATAGTCCGCAATGGTATATTATGTCTATCTCTTATGGATAACCCACAATAACTTTTTTTTGTCATTTACTTTTTACGACAAATAATGGCTAATTTTCGAAGCGATTTTAACCAATACAGCATTAATCCTTAACCAATTAAATACCTTGAATACATTGTTCATTTAATATAGATCTAAATGGCCCTTTACACCGTATGATTTAAGTGAATATTTTCGAAGATATTACAGATATACATAGACCGGGAGATACTGACACAAAATTTCGAGTCATTTGTAACAGGATGGCGGTTCTACAGGGTTCTTAGTACGCAATGACAAAAAGAAAAATGATGGTGTGAACGCTGGTACCGGCGGCTTAGTCGCGTGGGCGTTAGTCGAACTCATCGGAAAATAGCGAAAGTCAAACGATTTGTAACAGTATGGCACTTATTTTTCCTGTAAGTTTGAGGATCAACGAATATAAATACAAAATTTCAAAGATCTAGGTGTTGGAAATTTTCACTTATATAAATTAATAATAAATTTATTTTTCAAGTATGACAGCACTTTTTCCCCCTAGTTACTAGAAGTATGGCAAATATAATAATGGTCACATTTTATCAAATACTCTCCAAAAAGCCAAATGCAATACTGGTACAAAAAGATAGGCGAAATAAAAAAAATTTGCAGATTTTCAGCGGTATGGCGACCATTTGGAATCGTCTGAAAAGTATGGCATGGCGATTTTCGTAAATGGCTGCACGACGATGGTTACCTGTGCAAAAGTTAGCTTGGTACAAATGGTTGAATAATTGTTTTTTTTAAATCAACACATTCGCGTCGGTATGGCGGGCTGTAAGTCATACCGGAAAAGTATGGCATGACACTACCGCCTACTTCTTTTTTATGGGCTATCGGTAAATTCTAAAATTTTTGTGTTACAAATCGTTTGACTTTCGCTATTTTTCCGACGAGTTCGACTAACGCCCACGCGACTAACCCACCGGTACCAGCGTTCACACCATCATTTTTAGGGTTCCGTAGCCAAAATGGCAAAAACGGAACCCTTATAGTTTCGTCATGTCCGTCTGTCCGTCTGTCCGTCTGTCCGTCTGTCACAGCCGATTTACTCGGAAACTATAAGTACTACAGTGATGAAATTTGATGGGAATATGTGTTGTATGAACCGCTACAAAAATATGACACTAAATAGTAAAAAAAAGAATTGGGGGTGGGGCCCCCCATACATGTAACTGAGGGATGAAATTTTTTTTTTCGATGTACATACCCGTGTGGGGTATCAATGGAAAGGTCTTTTAAAATGATATAAAGTTTTCTAAAAAACATTTTTCTTAAAGTGAACGGTTTTTGAGATATCAGCTCTCAAAGTCGTAAAAAGTATGTCCCCCCCCCTCTATTTTTATAACTACGGGGTATAAAATTCTAAAAAAAATAGAGGTGATGCATGCTAATTAACTCTTTCAACGATTTTTGGTTTGATCAAAGTATCTCTTATAGTTTTTGAGATAGGTTGATTTAACTGTAATTTATTATATTTGCTGCTACGGAACCCTTTGTGCGCGAGCCCGACTCGCACTTGGCCGGTTTTTATTCTTTTTGTCATTGCGTACTAAGACCCCTGTAGAACCGCCATCCTGTTACAAATGACTCGAAATTTTGTGTCAGTATCTCCCGGTCTAACAGGCCGCACGGCTATATATTTTAAATGCGAAGCCGCTATGTTTTTATATGTACAACGTTCACAGTTTTTCTGTAGTGTATTTAGTATCAGCATTGCACCCGTGCGAAGCCGGGGCGGGTCGCTAGTTTGTTTATAAATGCAAAATCAAAGTGAACTTATGTTGAATTTTATAAATTAAAATTAATATTTAATTAAAATCAACCTTTATGATAGTACTTTATAAATTACATCATAAATTTACTGTGCAGCGCGGTTTCACCCGGGGGCAAAATAAAGTATTTCTGTAGCTCAAGTAAAATAGGTTTTCCGAATCCATCCTCAGAAACTTTCGCATCTATAATATTAAGAACCCTAGGTCTAAACTTACGCCATCAGTTTCAGTTTACACATAATAAACTTCATGAAGAAGAAGTCACGGGCTTCAGTTGTTCTACAGAATACAGAACGCTGTACTGGTTAATGTATTCAGCGATCTATCTTATTAAATGAATATTTATAGCCCGTTCATCATTGTTTGTTTTCACTGTGGTGGGTGTACGTTAAAATCTCAGGAATCAACTCGTTTATTTTCAGAAGACTTTGATACAGCGTTGTCATAACACACGATTTGTTTTCACGTTAAGTTTCATGTTAATCCCCTAAATTAATTAGCATGATTTACATTATGAGGCTAAGATGTTAGGCATCTCAAAACTTGGCGTTAAGTCTTCTTTATTGTTATGATAGCTCTTATAAAATGTAAACAAACACTGGACGTAAATACAGCGTTTAACAAGGAACTGATATTAAAAGTAAACACGGCATGAATCTAGAAACAAAGGTCGCCATTTCTCATCATCGCTGGTATATTTTTGTGCGATTTCTGCAAATAGTCTTTATTTACGACAAATGTTTCCAGCGGTCGTGCCCTTACTCCACCCACTTCTAAACATACCTACTAGGTATATGGAGCATTCCAACCTCATTTAGAAATCTAGGTCCGCTATCTTTACATTCGCATAGAAAGACGTTCTTACCCCCGCTATAAGCTTCGGCCTCGGGTGAGCTCTTTCGTACATTTCTTAAAGTATAGGGCTTATTATAATACGTCAGGTTGGTGTGAATAGATTTTAATTTTACGTTTAGAAATATTCTCTGGTAAATCCTTGCTATGTAATTTTATTCGATCATAATCTTGTGTTGTTGTTATAATAGTTATAAGATCTTTGACTGTGACAAAAATCGAACATAAAAGATAGTAAAAAATATAGCATAGAGTAAACATATTATCCACCAGTATACATAGTACATAGACCGTATTTACTTGTTTTATTGAGAAAATATTCGGTGCAACCAAATATATCCAACGTGCCTTGAAATATCACTCTAACACTTCTATTTATGACCAAGTGTAGGAAATTAATATTTACAGTCTGGTGAGCAGCATTAAGTTATACTTAGTATTTACATTACTTTATGGTAATGATACGAACATATTATATTATTATTAAATACACTATTCCAACATTAAATCATCTATGTACTTCCATTTATTTTCGAATTTAATTCCTACATTGGACACCTATTATCGGTATAAATGGTATTTATGAACAACTTTGTAATGTTTTAATTAGTCCTGCAATTAACAAAGATCAACAAATAACAAACCATAAGTTTCTAACAGCAGCCAAACATTTATTGTCTACAGTGTACAATCGTTCATAACCCACATTATTACAAACTCAATAGTCACTTATCTGAATGGAATTCGCGTTCGGTATCAACCTTGACGTTATTTTGCGATTTTCCACACGCAACCGTATAGCTGAAATCAATTTCACATACTCGTACGACATGGGTCGAGCTGTGACTTGATAACGCATTATTGCGATCATCAAAACCTCCTTGGATGCAATCGTTTCATTTATTCGCTCTCGTGAACCCCAAAACGACCCGGTGTGTAATTGTACTCGATTCAGTTGAAAATTTTATTTAGCTTGAGAGTTTTTGATTGCACTCGGTTTAAATCGTATAGTTGTTTGGATAAATTGCAAGGATCTTGCTAGAAACGTAATAGTAAAAGTTCAACGTGAAATGTAAAACGTGACTTAGGTGAATATCAACTAACCTTGAAGATTTGACGAAAATGTTGAAAAGTTTTTATTCGTAAAACCTAGAGATTTTCACATGCGTCCATTCAAACCTACTAGTTAGTTATTTTTTATAATTTACACGCTGTTCCTACGTTTGTTCACATCTGTTGTCTCTAGATAGTTTTTGTTAAACAAACACCATTTCGGAAATCTCGATAACACGAACCTATAGAGCTTTTTTAAACAAACGTCCTGATCCTAAAGTAAATAGTCATTGAAATGAGATTAAATAAATAAAATGTGACGTGTGCCTTTAATTATTTTTCCTGTTTATCATAAACACTTATTTTATCAGGCTGTTTGCAATTGGCTCAACGTCATGTCAAAACCCATTATAATTTTCAGTTCAAGACAAACGCAAACACGCTCTGTGGAGATGATTTAACAACACTGCATTATAATTTTAGCTGAATATTAAGGTAGTGATGTCAGCGCGTCTTTTTGTATCTTGTAAATATTTAAGATAATTGTGGCACTAAAGATTGAGCTCCGGTGTTGATTTTTATAAATGTCTATTTTTTTTAGTCCGGTTTTGTCACGGAGTTGTGTAAACGTGCTGTGCTGTCTTAAGTAGCTAGGAGCGTGTTATCTTAAATTAATGTAACTTGTACATTACTGATTCAAATTTGGGCGCATTACTAAGGTCTAGGAAATCATTCTAATCTGTTTTTTTTATCCTTTGATTATCGATTATTTGATGCTTGTAGATATTAATTAATGTAAAAAGAGTGATAGTTTTTACCTTTAATACCATTTTACCAATTTAAACGAACACCAATGTGACTGTGCAGTGTCTGAAAGTGTAAAGTGCCAGTTCCCATAGAGTTTTCATGGATAAGTGCGTAACGATAGAGGACACAGTGTCATACGTGAGGGCTATAGCAGTTGTGAAAATGCTGGCGTCAGCTGCCTCGGCGAATATAACGAGGAACGCGCTGTCGACGATGTTCCAAGGGAGGCGGTCGGTGGATCGGCCACTGGTCATGGTGAGTTATGGTTTGCATTAAGAACAATATATTTGTATTACGTTCTGGCGACTTTTCTGCAAGTCTTGCCCTGGTCATGTTATTGAGAATGTACTGGCTGGTCTTGTGTCTTGACATTTTATCAACGGATGAATGGATCTCTTTTAACGAATGCTTTAGGGATTAATGACAGATTTTTTAACAATAATCCTACGACGCATTTGCTTTTGTGCTAAGCTTGATAAAACTAGTGTTGAGAATAATCGGATGATATAAATTATAAGATGTCTCTGTTTACTTTTATTCGATAATAATTATTTACTATAGCTATATGTAAGTTCTCTTCTCTTCTATTGTTGAAAGATCAATACATATACGTATAAGTTATGAAGCTATGAAGGTCAATATGATAAAATGTTATCAGAGTAACGCGTAGAAATAAGCTAATGCTAATTTTAAAGAAATTATGCGTGGAATATATTTGTCACTTTACTTTTGGCGAAAATGGCTTATTTTACTCACACGTGTCACATTTATACTATAAATTACAATGTTATGAGATGAGATGGAAGTTGAAGACGCCGATATTGTCGACCTCGTTCCAGCTCCTAATGGATAACGCCAAATGGAAAGCTCAATAAAAGAAAATATATATCTGAAGAACGTTCAGTGCGTTCAGTATTTTACTGGTACATCTGTATTATGAACCTGATGTTTATATAAACACATATGAGCTATCTCTGCTTGTTTCACCGGAAAACATATTTACATTGCATGCTTGACAAAATGCCTTAAATTATGACGTAAACTGAGTGATATGATTTACTACGGAGACGACTTTAGCCTTGAGCAAACAACTAACTACAAAATGTAGCTATGTAAAATTAAGGAATTATTCAAACCTCTATTGTTATATTATATTTTATAAACCTCTGTAATGGTTTCTCAAGAAAACATCGTATGAATGTCTATTCGATGTTCAATTGTACGTAAGAACTGATAAACAACTAAGTACCTAGAGCATAAATTCACTATTTAAACATCGATCAATTTTAATTTGGACCAATTAAATAAATTTATTCTTTTATCCATTTATCCTCAATTTTCAAAACCATTACAGTCCAATTTGTCTCTTCACGCTAACCAGTTAATAAAGAAAAATAAACGTTATATTAATAAAACGCGAGCAAAATAATACCCTCGTCTGATAATGCCTGCTTTGTGACACTTTTGTGTACAATGATGACATTTTTCATGAAACTCCTTTCAGCTGTAGCGACCCAAATTCTACATAAAGTGTCAGTTTTATAGGATGTTATGCAAAGTTTAGTTTCTAGGTCAGCGGGTACGGTCTGCAGAACTGGATTGATAGAACATTTGTACCTATAAATATTAATTGGCTCGTGGGATGCTGCAGGAATAAAATACGAAGTTCTGAACTATTTGGATTGGAAAGTTAAATCCCAAAGGACGAACATTGTCTGAGATATTGCAGTTTTATGTAATGAAACGTGACTTTCCTTTGAATGCACGGATTACGAATTCTGATGAGCGAGCGAGAGAGGTCGCTAATGTGGTAACCAACTTACGAAAGCTCGCTTTTATTTAAAGAAAATTCATTGATTATATTAAAGTCTATGACAAATAAGTTGATAAAGACCTACAGAGTTATCTTTTAAGAATACTCCTCCTTCATTAGTCTTCATTTGTATTGTACGTATGTTATAATTATGGATAGTTACTACGAGTAACTATCTATAAGGTGAATGTGACATTTCCTAGTTCCCTTCACTTAATGAGTTTACAAAAAGTAACGTAGCAATGTTAATCATCTCGTTATTTAAAGTGATATTTGCATATTATAGAACCATACATGATGGATAGCACCATCATTAAAATTTCAAAGCTTAATCAATCCAGTTACATGTAGACGCGTCATAAACGGTAGGAGAAGCGGTTACTTGTAATTCTTTACACTATTATTATCCCGTCAAACAACATCAGCATTAATTTTATAGTCAATTCGGCATCGCATCGAAGTTTATAACGGTACGAGCGTCATCGGTCTCGCATCCGTCTCTGAGCTACAATTTGCAATCCTAAAGGAATAATCCGCGGTATAAACATTGTACATCTTATCTTATACATGTTCACGGTCGCTTCTGTGGGTACCGTTAAAGAATTCATCTTATTCTAAAACAACCGTTTTGGAATAACTATAATATGCTGACGGTGAAATTTTATTCAACGTTAAATTGATTTGCTCTTTTTGCGCACGGATTGGTTGGGTTCTTATTTTATCAAGTAACGTTCTGTCTTATAAAGAGATTGAAATGTTTGTAAGATAAAATTATTATTCTGGTGCTAATGTGCTCAGT